>JAOTON010000924.1:0-287541 GCA_034440635.1 Lepas anatifera
ACTCGAGGTAGCGGCTCGAGAATTGGTCCGAGATTTCGTTCTGATAGCTCCTGCTTGGATTTCGCGAATGCTTTGGGTCGATCTGAAAGGATAGGTAAGAGGCGGGTCTACTCGCAGCGAATCTTCATTATCGAATTCTAGTTGAAACGGAAATTGAGGCGAATTGGGTCGAATCGCAATGCAGCTCATTTGTTCAGACTGCATAGAATCTCAACTATTCATACTATGTGAGCAGAACCAGTCCACTGTAACAACCACACTTAAAGCAAACGCGACTGAGGTGAGACCTGACAAACCAAGTTCAATCACTTTCATCATCAGTAGTTTTCATCCCATTTCCGACGTCCTACGCCAATCTATCTAAAGCGAGCGGACGAGGAGCACCCGCGGGGCTCCTCTTTAACTCAGGAGAACATTTTTCATACGACCCAGCCCAGCCTGGCACGGCTGTGCTAACGCTTTTGGTGGGCTTATCACGTTATAGACCTTACATTATAAGTTATAACCTGTTACAGAAAATAAGCACTCTATTACCAAAGGGGCGGATCCAGGGGAACTGATCCAGTCACGGCCCCCAAAACGAAATAGAGGGGAACAAGCCGTCTCTGGCCTCCCCTCAAACCAGTGTTGATTAACTGATGGTCAGCAAAAATGTTTGTAAGCGTTTTTAGCCGTAATAAGGGTACCTCTCTAAATTTGAAAATCCCACTGAGAGGAAAACCCGAAGGTCTTCTCCCCGAGTTTTAGTGTCTCCAGAATGTTTTTTTTTGAAAATTTATATCCACCTCATTCTGATGACACCTCAATCAATGTATCTGTCATCACCATTGATTAACTATTCTAGGGCCATTACATGCAATGTGCCTGCGTATGGGAACTACCCATACGTATCTACCTAAGCAAGATCAGTGGGTTTTAGCTCTTCTTGTTCTCCCTCTTAAATTACAACTAGCATCCGGGACTGCGGATTTATATCTACTTGTAGGTGCCTGAGCACCCCCATAAACGTCGATTTAATGTAATTATATCCGTTAGATTTTCGTGTTTTTCATTTGAAGGATTTATATTAATTTTATGAAATTCAACACCCTTATGAAATGACAAAGACTCCCCTTACCTGTATCATCCTATCTCTTTCAACGTGATATTCTTATATGGTTTCAAAATTCGGCACCCCCAATCATTTTCAGAAATCCAGACTCCGGCCAGCGCGGCTGTCTGCATCTAGCTGTAAGCTTTCCAAATATAAAACGAAGCATGTAAAAAATTGTCAAGCCCTGAAGAAGGAATGAACGAACAAAATCATGTACTTACCTGGTGTGTACTTAGGTGAAATTAAATTCAAGACAAATAGCTTAAGAATCATGCTATTTCAACATGAGCTTACCCAGGGTTTAACTCGGCTTAAACCTAGTTTTTAACGGCACAGCGGATCATACAGCGGAAAGACAACGGATCTAAAGCATAAGAATCTTACATTACGCTCCCCTTGGTGCGAACCTGGCTGCCGCCCCGGTAGCTCAGTTGGTAGAGCGTTGGGCTCCGACCAGCTGCTCAGAAACATGCAGTGGGAGTGCATGTCCAGGCTCGGAATTGGTTCCCCTGAGACTCCGGCGCTCAATATTTACCTGGTGTAGGTCGGCTGGCAACTGACTGGTGAGAGGGTGATCTGAGCGGAGTGGCTGTCCATGTGCTTTGTGTGACGTTAAAATTGCATTTATAAATTAACCCTCCATCGTGGGAGTTGCTCGTTCGGGTGGTGGGGTCGGGGTATTCGTGACAAGTCCTTTGATAACTCGCGTGAGACTCCGACTCTCGAAACCGAATTGGGAACAGGTTGGACAAAACTCCTAAAAAAAACAGAGTCCAGGCCAAAAACCAGGGGTGGATCCAAGGTGGGGGCGATCGCCCCCACTTTGGGCCGACCTTAAGTACTGGAAAGAAACGCTTCCCGCCGCAGCTGCCAGGCCCCCCACAAGGGCGCTATAAGTGAAAAGCCCAGTCTGTATATGTATATACTGACTATACAGTGCGTGCGAGCGTGTAGGTGTGGTGGAAACCTGTAAAATGACCCCGAGGTGGGTTTGGGGCACCAAATAAAAAACCGAGTTCCATCACATTTAACGTTTTCCACGGGCCCCCCGAGTCGCGGACCCCTCCCCAAACGACGGGCCCCGAGTCTTGAATTCCCCCTCCTGGAGGAAAGACTGGATCCGCCCTGCCGAACACAGCGTACTCCTGTTGGAAGACATTTTCATGGGAGAAGTGCTTCATTATGAGGGTCGCAACCGTTCAACGTGTGGGAGGAGAGCTCTCCGTGGATCTTTCACTTTTCACTAACCAGTGTTTATATCGGATAGCAACCACTCACCGCAGTGTCTAGAACAAAATATATAGCAACGCTCTTCCTTGGGTGGAATTCATAGGCCCGACCCAACTAAAACTTTGTTAAATATCCTTGAAATAGGTGAATGCTATGACAAGAAGTGACCCGAGCCCGTTCCTCCTGAGATGGCATATTGCCTCATTCCTCGCCTCACTCAACGCACGCCTGCATCTCCGCGACGGATATCCGGGCTTCCCGTGAAATATGCAGACACATGCATAGCAAAGCACATGCAGAGATCGCAAATGTCAAATGGAATGAAATGGCACCAGGCCTCACCTGCCTGGCTTCCCGTATCCCGCTGATATTACGGCCACGTCCAACTTGTGTCTGCCTTACGGCTGGCATCAGCGGAAGGCGTCTTCAGAATTTTCAATTGAACATCTTCTTCACTTATTCACCTCTCATAGCACATGAGCAGATTCAGACAGTACCGCGCTGTCACGTTATACGCCAGTCAAGACGCGAGCATGGTGAAACTCAATTCAATCTACGCGCAACTCGGCACTCGGCGAGTGCCAGTTTGGCCTGGGGAGAGGAGCCGCCGGTACCGCCCTCCCCCGTCACGTCCAGAGCACTGCTGATTGCTGGTCTGCTGCAGCGTCGCAGCCGACGGCATCCAGCCTCTCGTGACGTCACCATTACGACAGAAAATCCACCGCCTGAGAAATCGACACGGGCGTGATGAACGGCCGTCGCAAGTGAGATTTAATGGACTGGCCTATGTCCACATATATTGATTAGTTTTCTCCGGAAACGTTTTGGGTCAGACGTTCTTAGTCGAAATCCGGAGGCAGGGTGTTATATTGATTTGTTTTCGTGTAGACGCGGGACATGGAGACATTATGACGTCTCGTCGCCATCAGATTATCAGCTGTGACGTAACGACGTCACGTAAGTTTTGTAATTCCTTCACTAAGGCCATTTGAAAAATAAGTTTAAATTTCTGAATTTCGCTTGACACTTGGTGGAAAATCGTTCGGCAGCATCCGCAGGGCTCCCGTCTTCGGAACCTTGTTTGCCTGCTACCGAAACACGACGAAAACGACGAACCATGGCGCATCTTGAGGTCACAGCCACCAAGATGTGTCGAAAATGAATACCCAGAAATATTTTGGTGCATCAAGTCCTTTCAATATTCGTCCAGGTTGTGTAAAAAATCAATTTGAGTCCCTGTGACGTGGCCGTAACTACCACAACCATCGGCCGTGTGCGTGCAGCCATAGAAATACGTTCCATGTGTGTAGTCTCATAATTCTAAAGATGTATTCCGGGCCCTAAGATTTGACCCTAAACACCAAAATGAAATCTTCACCAAGAGCAATGGGGAAAAATGAAATATAGAGTTTCCATGATAAGTTCAGAGACAGGGGCGCAACTTTATGTTTTCGATTGGGGGGGCACCCGGCTCGAAAGGGGGCCCGTACATGATGGGGGCCCGTATTTTTTTAATGAAAATGTGACCGAAAAAAACGTATTTTCGACCGTTTGTTGTCGAAAACTGACTCCAAAGTTTAAATAACAATTTTTAGCGCGCTATTCGTCACTGTTCCTGATTTGCACTATTTAGCCCAAAAAGTAGTCAGAAGACCCAATCTTTTGAACGAGCTGCCAAACTATGTAAGGATATTGGACAAGTAGGTGCCTACTTACCGTCTTCGTCGTCCACGCGGGATGCTCTCCTCCGGAGGTACAACGGGATCAGCCCCGGACGACGCAGGAGGGATGGATGCTGGAGGGTCTTTTACCAAACGGGATCCGGCTGGTGGGCTGGCCGAGGAAGATAATGATCAGGAAAAGAAGGATTGGAATTACAACCTTACTTTACCGTTTTGCTGGAAACTATACACATTGCACTTTTCCGAGTTAGTTTTAAATTGGGGTTTTAATTTTTTGCGGTCGATGAATGAACGTAGCTTGCAAAGTATCAAAAATAGTAGTGATATGAACTACTTTAAGTGGACGCGTACGTTGCTAGATATTAAATGCAAATATGATCGGGGTCATTTTATAACAGTTTGCAAAATTAGCAAGACGATTCTAGATTCATAGGTTACCTGAAAAATGAACAAAGTTTGGGTAGTTTTGCCAGAGCAGCCCCTCGGTATTGAATGTTCTTTGTTTTACGCTTTTGTGCACCCGACTTATGTTTATACTGTCCAACCATTTTAACATTCACACCTGGAACGAAATCGCATTATCACAAATAATTTGATACAAATGGAAGGTAGAGATCGAAGTGCGAAATTCCTTTATCAGCGGGGATACTGATATTTATGTTACATGATCAAGACACCTTTTTCTGATCCATTCACCTTGCCAGTTCATGACATTTTACAACACTGGGTACCGGTCAAGGGGTACTATGAATAGGTGGTACTGCCTATTTCCCTTTACAATCCTCATATAGGATCAGTACAAAAGGAATGGGGGGCCTAAAATTTCTCACGCCCCATCCATTTTTCCCCGAATGTTCCAGGAGGCATGGGACCGGCCGCACGTTGCCCGGGAAAACCACAGGGGGCCCGCAAGCATGGCAGGGGGCCGGTTTCGGCAACAGGGAGCACGGATACACTACCTGGGACACAAAACTGCTCACAAATAAGGAACTCCTGCAAATACGCGACTAACACAACAGCTTCAGTTTCTGCACGATATTCTTAGACCACAAGGGGCCCAGACAGACCACAGAGGGCCTGAGCACACCAAAGGGGCCGGGCAGACCACAGGAACCCAGAAACCATAGGAGCCCGGTAAGCCCAAAAAGGGCCCGAGCAGATCACACACAGCCAGCAATTTGGCTGGACTCTGCCCGATATATGCTGGGCTTTGACTGGGCAGAGCCCGCGTACATGGGCTCAGACCAGGTTCGGCTCCGCTGCGCCTGGGCAGAACCCATGGTCAAGCAAGACCGGGCTCTACCGCTCGGGCAAGTTGTCATCCACCGACCTAATTTCGGGCTCAGCCCGAGTCTATGTGGCTCAGCTATGAGTCTTAGGGCTCGGGCAGAGCCCGGCCCAGCCCGCTCTGGGCCCGGTCGGAATTGCTGGCTGGGCAGCGGGCCCGGGCAGACCACACAGGGCCTGGACAGATGAAAGGACCCGGGCAGACCACAGGGACCCGAGCAGAACACAGGGGCCGGGCTAGCCACAGAGGGGCCCCAGTCTGGAAAGTATGGCAGCAGACCCGACGAGTCCGCACCAGCCTTGTAGATTTTTCGCACCACCAGCAGCCTAAAATTCACATCAAGTATTGGTGAGAAATTTCACTCACCTGGAAATTTCGATGTTTTTACCAGTTTCTCCCTTCTCAGACCTCTGTGGCTGTTTGATTTGAGCTCCCTCGCACCATACAGCAAAAGTGGGCATTTGTTTGCTCCAAAGTTCGAACCACCTGAAGGGTGTCCGCACCACGAGATCTCGCCAAAAGTGCCATACTTTGCAGACTGGGAGGGGCCCGGGCAAACCACAGAGGGCCCGCGCAGACAAAAGGGGCCCCGAACGGACAAAATGGGGTCCGCAGAGGCCACACAGAGGCCCGGACAGACCAAAAGGGTTCCGGGAAAACTACAGGAGGCCCGGGCAGACCACAAGGGGCTCGATCAGAACAAAATGGGCACTAGCAGACAAGGGGTCCGTGCAGACCAAATGGGACCCAGCCAGTCTGCAAAGTATGGCAGCAGGCCAGACGATTCGCACCAGCCATCCAAAATTATCGCACCACCAGCCTAAAAAAAAATTGCACCAATCTGCCATATACCAGGGAGAAAAACGCGCACATTCCTACTCACACGATGCAATACTACCTCTCTTATTAGTTATTTAAGGACTTTTTATAAGGCCCCTCCTGTGTCTTCCTAACTATTCAATCATTTTTTTTTTTAGTTTTCAGTGTCAACTTCCTCGCACCAGTCTTGCAAATTCGCACCAGGCTGATAAAATTCGCACCACTCGCTCCTGTCTCCAAGGGCACTCACACCGACGAGATCTCGTCGAAAATGCCATACTTTGCACACTGGGGCCCGGGCAGACCACAGGGGCCCGGACAGGCCACAGGGGGCCCGGTCAGACAAATAAGGGCCCGGCATACCACAGGGGCCCGCATGGCAAGCATGGCAGAGGCTGGTTGCAGTTACACGAACCGCATCCATGGCAGGCCCGTCTGCATCCACAGGGTATTAACTACTGGGAGCAGGGACCCGGCTGCAGCCACCAGGGGGGCGGCGAATGGGGTGGCCACCAGGGGGGGGCGAATGGGGCAGCCACCCCTTAAACCCAAGAGCCTCAGAGGACGAAATGCTTCCCCCAAACCCTCCCCTCCCCCAGGATGCGACGATTGGTCGCCCTTTGGGTGAAAAGTGCGCCCTTCGGGTGGCTAAGTGCCACCCTGTCCCCTGAGGCTTTGCCCTTACCCTTACTCAAATTCTAGATACGTCACTGGCGGCCATAGGGGCAAAAGATTATCCAAGTCTTGGTATTTAGCCATCAGGGGAGCCGGACAGGGGATCATCACTCATTGAGGATTTAGCCCGACAGGAGCTAATAGCAAACAATCACTTCACTTGCCATTCAACACTGCGCATCGGAGCACGATTTGGATTGACACGAAAAGCCCAAACGTAAAATCCAAATCAGAGCCTAACGAAATTTTTCCAGAGTAGACACAAGCCGATTGAATCATACGCATGCCAATTTTACTGTTCAAGGCAAACTTTGTGCAAATCATTCGCCTCGGCGAATGCGACAAGAGAGCCAGGAGCATGCCTTAGATTCCTTCGCGCTGCGCTGACAATCCCGGGAAATTAAGATGCTACCATTCGCCGGTGGACGCACATTATTTAACCTAGATTTGACGACAAGATATGATACACTTTTTGACAGACAAATTTAAGAGACTTAAATTTGTCTGTATTTAAAATTCCACTTGAACAAACAAAAATGGAAAACTTCATGCACATTTCTGACAAAAAACGCCTAGAAATATATCAATGAAGAAAAGTAGTGCCGGCGGAGAGATGCCAAAATAACAAACATGTCAATGTATTAAACCAGTACTTATCGGAAGGGGCCCGGCTGCGCACGGTGGGGGGGAGTGAACTACGGGGGGTCGTAAGCAAGACAAGGAGCCCGGCTAGAGCCAGAGGAGGCCTGGGTAGCCCAGAGGGAGCCTGAAATTATAGCACGGGTTCCCGGATACAGCGAAATGGGAGGAGTGGAATCAGGGGCGGATTCAGGCCGACGGTGGGGGGAGGGGGGCAACGGGGCCCCAAATCGTGAAAAACATATGGTTTTTGTTTGAAGAAAATCCGTAAAAATCGGTAAAATCGGGGGATTTGGGGAGGGCATCAAATCCCCCGATTTTACCTTTACCCCCTCCTGGATCCGCTAGTGCTGTGGTTCCTTGCAGACCACAGGGACACGGACAAACCATAGGGACCCGGGCAAATTGCAAGGGGCTGGGCAGACTGCAGGGGCTGGGTAGACCACAGGGGGCCCGAGCAGACCACAGAGGGCCCAGGCAGACTAAAAGGAGCCCAGACCGCCCACAAGGGGCGCGGGCAGACCACAGGGACCCGGGCGGACCACACAGGACCCAGGCACACTACAAAAAGCCCAGACCACCTACAAAGGCCCCGGGCAGACTAAAAGGGGCCAAGGCAGAATACAAGGAGCCCGGTTGCAGTCACAGAGGAACCAAAAAGGTCCCGAGACTGTCAGAAATAGGGCCCCGGATGCAGTCAAAATGGGCCTGAGAATATCGTTAGGGGCCCGTTTGCGGACACAGCGATTATGGGTGGCCCTAAAGGGGACTGCACCCAAGCGAGCATGCCAGGCAAGCATGCCAGGGAGCCCGACCGCAGCCACAGCAAGCCCAGATAGACCACGGGGCCCCGCACTCATGGCAAGGGCCCGTCCGTGGCATTAGAGGACCCGCGCCTCCTGGACCACAGGGAGCCCGGTTGCAGTCACAGGTCCCGGTTGCAGTCACAGGGGGCCCGGGTGGATCACAGGGGGCCGGGTGAATTCCAGGGGCCCGGTTGCAGTCACAGGTGGCCCGGTTGGACCACAGGGAATCCGTTTGCAGTCACAGGGGGCTCGGGTGGATCTCAGGGGGCCCAGTTGCAGTCAAAGAAGGCCCGTGTGGATCACAGGGGGCCCAGGATGGATCACATGGGGCCCGGGTGGATCACAGGGGGCCCCAGGTGGATTACAGGGGGCCCGATTGCAGTCACAGGGGGGCCCGGGTGGATCAAAGGGGGCCCGGTTGCAGTCACAGGGGGCCCGGGTAGATCATAGTGGGCCCGGGTGGATGAAAAAGGGCCCGGTTGCAGTCGCAGGGGGCCCGGTTGCAGTCACATAGTGCATGGTTGCAGTCACAGGGGCCCCGAGTGGATCACAGATGGCCCGGTTGCAGTCCCAGGGGCCCGGTTGCAGTCACAGGGGGCCGGGTGGATTACAGGGGGGCCAAGATGGATCACATGGGGCCCCGGGTAGATCACAGGGGGCCCCAGGTGGATTACAGGGGGCCCGATTGCAGTCACAGGGGGCCCGGGTGGATCAAAGGGGGCCCGGTTGGTCACAGAGTGCCTGGTTGCAGTCACAGAGGCCCCAGGTGGATCACAGATGGCCCGGTTGCAGTCAAAGGGGGCCCGGGTGTATCACAGGGGGCCCGGTTGCAGTCACAGGGGGCCCGGTTGGATCATAGGGGGCCCGGTTGTAATTACAGGGGGCCCGGTTGCAGTCTTAGGTCCACCCGGGTCTGGGTGGATCATAGGTGGCCCGGTTGCAGTCACAGGGGCCCCGGGTGGATGACAGGGGGCCCGGTTTCAGTCACAGGGGGCCCGGGTGGATCATAGATGGCCCGGTTGCAGTCACAGGGGGCCCGGATGGAGTCACAGGGGGCCCGGGTGAATCATAGGGGCCCCCATTTGTAATTACAGGGGGCCCGGGTTGATCACAGATGGCCCGATCCCAGTCACAGGGTGCCCGGGTGGATGATAGGGGGCCCGGTTGTAATCACAGGGAGCCCGGGTGGATTACAGGGGGCTCGGTTGCAGTCACAGGTGGGCCGGGTGGATCAGAGAGGGCCCGGTTGCAGTCACAGGGGCCCAGGTTGGATCACAGATGGCCCGGTTGCAGTCACAGGGGGCCCGGTTGGAGTCACAGGGGGGCCCGAGTGGATTACAGGGACCCCGGTTTCAGTCACAGGGGGCCCGGGTGGATCATAGATGGCACGCTTGCAGTCACAGGGGACCCGGTTGGAGTCACATGGGGCCCGGGTGGATCATATGGGGCCCGCTTATAATTACAGGGGGCCCGGGTGGATCACAGAGGGCCTGGTTGCAGTCACAGGAGACCGGGTGGATCGCAGAGGGCCCGGTTGCTGTCACAGGGGCCCTGGTGGATCACAGTTGGCTCTGTCCCAGTCACAGGGGGCCCGGGTGTATCACAGGGGTCCGGGTGGATGATAGGGGCCCGGTTGTAATCACAGGGGGCCCGGGTAGATCATAGTGGGCCCGGGTGGATGAAAAAGGGCCCGGTTGCAGTCACAGGGGGGCCCGGTTGCAGTCACATAGTGCATGGTTGCAGTCACAGGGGCCCTGAGTGGATCACAGATGGCCCGGTTGCAGTCCCAGGGGCCCGGGTGTATCACAGAGGGCACGGTTGCAGTCACAGGGGGCCGGGTGGATTACAGGGGGGCCAAGATGGATCACATGGGGCCCCGGGTAGATCACAGGGGGCCCCAGGTGGATTACAGGGGGCCCGATTGCAGTCACAGGGGGCCCGGGTGGATCAAAGGGGGGCCCGGTTGTAGTCACAGGGAGCCCGGGTGGATGACAGTGGGCCCGGTTGCCGTCACAGGGGCCCGGGTGGATCACAAGGGGCCCGTTTGCAGTCACAGGGGTGCGGGTGGATCAAAGAGGGGCCCGGTTGCAGTCACAGGGGGCCGGATAGATCACAGGGGGCCCGGCTGCAGTCACAGGGGGCCCGGGTGGATTACAGGGGGCCCGGTTGCAGTCCACAGGGGGCCCGGGTGGATCACAGAGGGCCCGGTTGGATGACAGGAGGCCCGAGACTGCCAGAATTAGGGACCCGGCTGCAGTCAAAGTGGGCCTGAAAAATATCGATAGGGGCCCGGTTGCGGACACCGAGGTTAAGGATGGCCCACAGGGCACCCGCAAGCATGCCAGGGAGCCTGGCCTCAGCCAAAGCTAGCCCAAGTAGACCACTGGGGCCCGGAATCGTGGCAGGGGCCCGGCTCTGTCCGCAGGGGCCCGCAAACTTGGGATTGGGGGGGCTCGTCGGGTCATTGGGGGGCTTCTCCGAGCATTGGGGGGCTCGAGCCCCCCAAATATATGGAAACTTGCGCCCCTGTTCAGAGATGATCTTTACATTGTCACCAGGTTGAAGAAAACGCGCGCTACATAAAAACGCTCCAAGACTTTAGACAAGTGGCACAAATTTGCACATCATAAAGTACCGTCCAGGATATTTCTTCACATGCGTTCTTCAGATCCGAGACTGATTACCTGTTTCTACTTGCCACGACGTGGCCCTTAGAAGTTTCAGTGTAAAAGAAAGTTTTGCAAACACCAGCTCATATTAGTGTTGGAGACCAGAAATGATAATGATGTGAGTATACCAGTTCTAGATGTAGCAACGATAGAGCCAAGTGTGTTGCTGTCACCCCCCTCCAACAGCAAGCGCAGACCACAGGATGTGACGTCACACCTCGTAACATATAACATGGGAAAATTAAATGATTAAACATCCAAATTTTTGCAAAGAGACCCAGAATTGAAAATAAAATGTTTATTCATTGCAGTTGGGATAAACTTGATTATCGTGTATTCTCACAAATTTGCAAGCGGGAAGTGCCATTAGCAGCAGTTTAACATACGGCTCAATGGTGAAGGAATTCCTCTACGCCCGTGTGACGTCACTCGGGCGTGAAGGAATCCCTCTTGAACGTACCTTTAAGTAAAGGTATCTTGTGTTGCTGTCACGATACAAGTTCAAAGCATTCACTTTTCTTTTTTAGTTCATTTTGATTCTGAGGATATTGCAGATATAGAACCAAATGTCTCGGCAAGCATCCACACGGATCGTTGATGGAAAATACTGCTCGTATTCAGCACGATGGAGGCAGTGGCGGATCCAGGGGGGCAAAAAGGCAATTGCCCCCCAAACGGAAAAGCTCGGGGCAAAACTATGTTTTTGCCCCCCCAAGCGATCGATCGCCTTTTTCCCCGACTCCTTTTTAGCTTGTAAGCAAGATTTTGGTGCTTCAACTCTCAACTTCAAACATAATTATTGAAGTTCAGTGTAAATATTGGGGCTTGGATAGGAAAAAAGTATTTGGAGTCCATATTTTTCACCCCGCGTCGTTTTTTTTTGCTTTTCGTCTCCAGTTCCCAAAATCCTACCGAAAAGGCATATTGTAACGCAATTTTTCACTGCGCGTTTTTTTTGCTCTTCGACTTTGGTTTGCCCCTCCCAAACCACCCGGCTAGATCCGCCACTGGATGGAGGTCAACCCCGTTACTGCGGTAGGTGACAGTGACAAATTAGGGAGTCCCAAAATACCACTTTTTCGTCTTTGCAAGCTTGCCGGTTGACACTGCATTCTCCTTTGAGTTAATAATGAGCATGCAAAAATTTTGACTTGATTCTTTTGAGGTTTTACCCCCCCCCAAAAAAAAAAAACTGGTGAAAATTGAAATTCGTTACATTGGCTTGAAAATGGGTTCATTCCAAAGCTTATAACGGATGAAAACATATTTCCCTCATACAAATTGATGTAAAACCACTTCTTCATGTTTTTTATAGAGCTAAGAAATACCGAATTGCGGGAATATTGGCCAGAGGCGGATCTTATAAGCTAGTTGGGGGGCAGCCTGGGGAAAAAGGAGTAAAACGTTATGTCTTGTTCAAGAAAATGGACCAGAATCGGTCACAGTGAGAAAAATTTGACCGTTTTAAAGGTCATTCCTGGGTTGGTTTTCCCTGGGACTGTAACTGGCATGGGATGTGTGCGTGCATTGTACAAATAAGATTTTCCCCATTTTTATCACTGATCGGTGCAGTCAAAACGATACAGTAGCAGTAGCAGTAGCAGTAGCAGTAGCAGTAGCAGTAGCAGTAGTAGTAGTAGTAGTAGTAGTAGTAGTAGTAGTAGTAGTAGTAGTAGTAGTAGTAGTAGTAGTAGTAGTAGTAGTAGTAGTAGTAGTAGTAGTAGTAGTAGTAGTAGTAGTAGTAGTAGTAGTAGTAGTAGTAGTAGTAGTAGTAGTGTTAGTAGTAGTAGTAGTAGTAGTAGTAGTAGTAGTAGTAGTAGTAGTAGTAGTAGTAGTAGTAGTAGTAGTAGTAGCAGTAGTAGTAGTGGTAGTAGTAGTAGTAGTAGTAGTGCAGTAGTAGTAGCAGTAGTAGTAGTAGTAGTAGTAGTAGTAGTAGCAGCAGTAGTAGTAGTAGTAGTAGTAGTAGTAGTAGTAGTAGTAGTAGTAGTAGTAGTAGTAGTAGTAGTAGTAGTAGTAGTAGTAGTAGTAGTAGTAGTAGTAGTAGTAGTAGCATACATTTTATTATATAATGACATATACACATAACATAGCAGATTGCCGCGAAAGCTTACAGCTTAACTCTGAGCGCCTCTCCAACAGTCACTGCGATTATTTATGTATAAAAAATTATGTCTTCCACCGATCGCTGCCGTTTGTGCTGCTAGATTTTCAATGAAAGCGTTCATACTGATGAAGTTTGCGTCACTCGTCCATTCCTGGGCGGTAGCTGTTGGTGGCTGACGTCCATCCGGCTGAATGTCAGTCAGGGGTGCGGTCCACCGAAGTCGCAGAGCCTTGCATCACTGGAGAGCTTATCTACTCCTGGCAACATCGGCCTTCCCGGTACCAGTGGTTCTAGCTGTGTGACTGCCAGGAGTGCAGCAGCTACCTCTGCATTTTCATCTGTTGACACGCCCTAACCAAACAATCAGAGGACGATGATTTCCCCTGTGAGATACCACGATTGATGTATGATAAAGCGCTGTGCGGCTTTCGCGGCGTCTGGTAGCTGCCCTGGAACGGTATCCATGTCCTGGAACAGCCTGAGGTCAAGCCGTGGAGCTCCCGCAGCCAGTGGGGCCTGCAAGAAGCATGAGCCATGAAAGAGGGCCATTGCCTCTGCCATCTGCATGACTTGAAGGTGCTCGGCGGAGGAATTGGAGATATTTTTGGAGAGCATCGCAAAAAAAAAAACAGCAAAAAAGAACAGCGTGAGTAGAAAATAGTTTATCTACTTCTAGGATTGTGCCTGGTATTTATCCATGAAAGAAACTGAAGTCTTCCTGCCAAGAAGGCTTGTTGTCAGCCCTCATGCTCATCCCTAGGTTCCCTAAGAACTCGTCACCGTTACCACCAGAAGTATAACCGACTGCAACGTTGAAAAGTCCATCGAGCTGGCGCTGAAATGCAGGTGTTTCTCGATTCCGATTTCGGTGTTGTTTGAACTATATGTCTAGCGTATCCATGGCACTCTTCTGATAGCTGCTGCTGACAGTATTGCAGGGCAGTCGAACCGCGATCCATAACGCTCGGACCTTTAAAGCGATCTGCCGCCTAGCTAGGTAGTTTTTTTACACTAGGCTCTTGTATGCGGAGGGTTCGGTACCTTTGGAGGATCTAGCGTTTGGTCGGTAGCTGATGGGCGGGTAATTGGTGAAGGGATTTACCAGCGAAGTCATCCCATCGTTTTGCTTGATCCCCTGAGTACTTCAGAGGCCAACCGGCATGTTTTGTCGGTCGCCCACTTGTCTCTTCTTCACTATTGGATATTTTCATTGAGTATATTGAAGGCATCGTACAGTTGGCTTCAGGCAGACTGCTTAAACGTTAACGGCAAATTGCAATATACGACAATTCTGTACAGGAACAAAAACATGGCACTTTTCTTCTAACCGTCATGACGGTACTATGCACTAGTATCTGTAGTGTTTCCCTAAAATGGCTTTCAGGGGCGCAACTTTATGTTTTCGATTGGGGGGCACCCGGCTCGAAAGGGGGCCCGTACATGATGGGGGCCCGTATTTTTAATGAAAATGTGACCGAAAAAACGTATTTTCGACCGTTTGTTGTCGAAAACTGACTGCAAAGGTTAAATAACAATTTTTAGCGCGCTATTCGTCACTGTTCCTGATTTGCACTATTTAGCCCAAAAAGTAGTCAGAAGACCCAATCTTTTGAACGAGCTGCCAAACTATGTAAGGATATTGGACAAGTAAGTGTCTACTTTTCGTCTTTGTCGTCCACGTGGATGCTCTCCTCCGGAGGTACAACGGGATCAGCCCCGGACGACGCAGGAGGGATGGATGCTGGAGGGTCTTTTAGCAAACGGGATCCGGCTGATGGCCTAGCCGAGGAAGGCAATGATCAGGAAAAGAAGGATTGGAATTACAGCCTTACTTTACCGTTTTGCTGGAAACTATACACATTGCACTTTTCCGAGTTAGTTTTAAATTGGGGTTTTAATTTTTGCGGTCGATGAATGAACGTAGCTTGCGAAGTACCAAAAATAGTAGTGATATGAACTACTTTAAGTGGACGCGTATGTTGCAGGAGATTAAATGCAAATATGATCGGGGTCATTTTATAACAGTTCGCAAAATTAGCAAGACGATCCTAGATTCATAGTTTACCTGAAAAATGTACAAAATTTGGGTAGTTTTGCCAGAGCAGCCCCTCGGTATTGAATGTTCTTTGTTTTACGCTTTTGTGCACCCGACTTATGTTTATACTGTCCAACCATTTTAACATTCACACCTGGAAAGAAATTGCATTATCGCGAATAATTTGATACAAATGGAAGGTAGAGATCGAAGTGCGAAATTCCTTTATCAGCGGGGAAATCGAACCTACTGATATTTATGTTACATGATCAAGACACCTTTTTTCTGATCCATTCACCTTGCCAGTTCATGGCATTGTACAACACTGGGTACCGGTCAAGGGGTACTATGAATAGGTGGTACTGCCTATTTCCCTTTATAATCCTCATATAGGATCAGTACAAAAGGAATGGGGGCCTAACATTTTCACGCCCCATCCATTTTCCCCCGAATGTTGCATGGGACCGGCCGCACGTTGCCCTGGGAAAACCACAGGGGCCCGCAAGCATGGCAGGGGGCCGGTTTCGGCAACAGGGAGCACGGATACACCACCTGGGGCACGAAACTGCTCACAAATAAGGAACTGCAAATACGCGACTAACACAACAGCTTCAGTCTCTGCACGATATTCTTAGACCACAAGGGGCCCAGACAGACCACATAGGGCCTGAGCACACCAAAGGGGCCGGGCAGACCACAGGAACCCAGAAAACCATAGGACGCCGGTAAACCCAAAAGGGGCCCGAGCAGACCACACACAGCCAGCAATTTGGCTGGACTCTGCCCAATATATGCTGGGCTTTGACTGGGCAGAGCCCGCGTACATGGGCTCAGCCCAGGTCCGGCTCCGCTCCGTCTGGGCAGAGCCCATGGTCAAGCAAGACCGGGCTCTACCGCTCGGGCAAGTTGTCATCCCCCGACCTAATGTCGGGCTCAGCCCGAGTCTACGTGACTCAGGTATGAGTCTTAGGGCTCGGGCAGAGCCCGACCTAGCCCGCTCTGGGCCCGGCCGAAATTGCTGGCTGGGCAGCGGGCCCGGGCAGACCACACGGGGCCTGGACAGATGAAAGGACCCGGGCAGACCACAGGGACCCGAGCTGAACACAGGGGCCGGGCTAACCACAGAGGGGCCCCAGTCTGGAAAGTATGGCAGCAGACCTGACGAGTCCGCACCAGCCTTGTAGATTTTTCGCACCACCAGCAGCCTAAAATTCACACCAAGCATTGGTGAGAAATTTCACTGACCCGGAAATTTCGATGTTTTTACCAGTTTCTCCCTTCTCAGATCTCTGTGGGAGTTTGATTTGAGCTCCCTCGCACCATACAGCAAAAGTGGGCACTTGTTTGCTCCAAAGTTCGAACCACCTGAAGGGTGTCCGCACCACGAGATCTCGCCAAAAGTGCCATACTCTGCAGACTGGGAGGGGCCCGGGCAAACCACAGAGGGCCCGCGCAGACAAAAGGGGCCCTGAACGGACAAAAGGGGGTCCGCAGAGGCCACACAGAGGCCCGGACAGGCTTAAAGGGTTCCGGGAAAACCACAGGAGGCCCGGGCAGACCACAAGGGGCTCGATCAGAACAAAATGGGCACTAGCAGACAAGGGGTCCGTGCAGACCAAATGGTACCCGGCCAGTCTGCAAAGTATGGCAGCAGGCCAGACGAGTCGCACCAGCCATCCAAAATTATCGCACCACCAGCCTAAAAATTCTCACCAATGTGCCAGATACTAGGGAGAAAAACGCACACATTCCTACCCACACGATGCAATACTACCTCTCTTATTAGTTCGTTAAGGACTTTTTATAAAGCACCCTCCTGTGTCTTCCTAACTATTCAGTCATTTTTTTTTTTTTTAGTTTTCAGTGTCAACTTCCTCGCACCAGTCTTGTAAATTCGCACCAGGCTGATAAAATTCGCACCACTCGCTCCTGTCTCCAAGGGCACTCGCACCGACGAGATCTCGTCGAAAATGCCATACTTTGCACACTGGGGCCCGGGCGGACCACAGGGGACCGGACAGGCCACAGGGGGCCCGATCAGACCAATAGGGGCCCGGGATACCACAGGGGGCCGCATGGCAAGCATGGCAGAGGCTGGTTGCAGTTACACGAACCGCATCCATGGCAGGCCCGTCTGCATCCACAGGGTATTAACTACTAGGAGTAGGGACCCGGCTGCAGCCACCAGGGGACGGGGCGAATGGGGTGGCCACCAGGGGGGGCGAATGGGGCAGCCACCCCTTAAACCCAAGAGCCTCTGAGGACGAAATGCCGCCCCCAAACCCTCCCCTCCCCCAGGATGCGACGATTGGTCGCCCTTTGGGTGAAAAGTGCGCTCTTCGGGTGGCTAAGTGCCGCCCTGTCCCCTGAGGCTTTGCCCCTCCCCTCCCCTTACCCAAATTCTAGATACGTCACTGGCGGCCATAGGGGGCAAAAGATTCTCCAAGTCTTGGTATTTAGCCATCAGGGGAGCCGGACAGGGGATCATCACTCATTAGGGATTCAGCCCGACAGGAGCTAATAGCAATCACTTCACTTGCCATTCAACACTGCGCATCGGAGCACGATTTGGATTGACACGAAAAGCCCAAACGTAAAATCCAAATCAGAGCCTAACGAAACTTTTCCAGAGTAGACAAAAGCCGATTGAATTATAAGCATGCCAATTTTACTGTTCAAGGCAAACTTTGTGCAAATAATTCGCCTCGGCGAATGCGACAAGAGAGCCAGGAGCATGCCTTAGCTTCCTTCGCGCTGCGCTGACAAGCCCGGGAAATTAAGAGGTTACCATTCGCCGGCGGACGCACATTATTTAACCCAGATTTGACGACAAGATTTGATACACTTTTTGACAGACAAATTTAAGAGACTTAAATTTGTCTGTATTTAAAATTCCACTAGAACAAATAAAAATGGAAAACTTCATGCACATTTCTGACAAAATGCGTAGAAATATATCAATGAAGAAAAGTAGTGCCGGCGGAGAGATGCAAAAATAACAAACATGTCAATTTATTAAACCAGTACTTATCGGAACGGGCCCGGCTGCGCACGGTGGGGGGTGGTAAACTACAGGGGGTCGTAAGCAAGGCAAGGAGCCCGGCTATAGTCAGAGGAGGTCTGGGTAGCCCAGAGGGAGCCTGAAATTATAGCACGGGTTCCCGGATACAGCGAAGTGGGAGGAGTGGAATCAGGGGCGGATTCAGGCCGATGGTGGGGAGGGGGCAACGGGGCCCCAAATCGTGAAAAAACACATGGTTTTTGTTTGAAGAAATTCCGTAAAAATTGGTAAAATCGGGGGGATTTGGGGAGGGCATCAAATCCCCCAATTTTACCTTTACCCCCCCCTCCTGGATCCGCTAGTGCTGTGGTTCCTTGCAGACCACAGGGACACGGACAAACCATAGGAGCCCGGGCAAATTGCAAGGGGCCGGGCAGACCGCAGGGGGCTGGGTAGACCACAGGGGGCCCGAGCAGACCACAGAGGGCCCGGGCAGACTAAAAGGAGCCCAGACCGCCCACAAGGGGCGCGGGCAGACCACAGGGGCCCGGGCGGATCACACAGGACCCAGGCACACTACAAAAAGCCCTTACCACCTACAAAGGCCCCGGGCAGACTAAAAGGGGCCAAGGCAGAATACAAGGAGCCCGGTTGCAGTCACAGAGGAACCAAAAATGTCCCGAGACTGCCAGAAATAGGGCCCCGGATGCAGTCAAAATGGGCCTGAGAATATCGTTAGGGGCCCGTTTGCGGACACAGCGATTATGGGTGGCTCTAAAGGGGACCGCACCCAAGCAAGCATGCCAGGGAGCCCGACCGCAGCCACAGCAAGCCCAGATAGACCACGGGGCCCCGCACTCATGGCAAGGGCCCGTCCGTGGCATTAGAGGACCCGCGCCTCCTGGGCCACAGGGAGCCCGGTTGCAGTCACAGGTCCCGGTTGCAGTCACAGGGGGCCCGGGTGGATCACAGGCGCCCGGTTGCGGTGACAGGGGCTCGGGCGGATCACAGAGGGCTCAGTTGCAGTCACAGGAGCCCGCGTGGATAACAGGGGGCCGGGTGGATTCCAGAGGCCCGGTTGCAGTCACAGGTGGCCCGGTTGGACCACAGGGAATCCGTTTGCAGTCACAGGGGGGCCTGGGTGGATCTCAGGGGCCCGGTTGCAGTCAAAGAGGGCCCATGTGGATCACATGGGGCCCAGGATGGATCACAGGGGGCCCCAGGTGGATTACAGGGGGCCCGATTGCAGTCACAGGGGGCCCCGGGTGGATCATAGTGGGCCCGGGTGGATCACAAAGGGCCCGGTTGCAGTCATAGGGGGCCCGGTTGCAGTCACATAGTGCATGGTTGCAGTCACAGGGCCCCCGAGTGGATCACAGATGGCCCGGTTGCAGTCCCAGGGGGCTCGGGTGTATCACAGAGGGCCCGGTTGCAGTCACAGGGGGCCGGGTGGATTACAGGGGGCCCGGTTGCAGTCACAGGGGGCCGGATGGCTCACAGAGGGCCCGTTTGCAGTCACAGGGGACCCAGGTGGATCACAGATGGCCCGGGTGGATCTTAACTGGCCTGGTTGTAATCCCAGGGGGGGTCCGGTTGCAGTCACAGAAGGCCCGGGTGGATCACAGGGGGCCCGGTCGCAGTCACAGGGGGCCTCAGTGAATCATAGGGGGCCCGGTTGCAGTCACAGGGGCCCCGGGTGGATCACAGATGGCCCAGTTGCAGTCACAGGGGGCCCGGGTGGATGACAGGGGGCCCGGTTTCAGTCACAGGTGGCCCGGTTTGACCACAGGGAATCCGTTTGCAGTCACAGGGGCCCGTGTGGATCTCAGGGGGCCCGGTTGCACTCAAAGAGGGCCCGTGTGGATCACAGGGGCCCAGAATGGATCACATGGGGCCCCGGGTGGATCACAGGGGGCCCCAGGTGGATTACAGGGGGCCCGGGTGGATCAAAGTGGGCCCGGTTGCAGTCACAGAGTGCCTGGTTGCAGTCACAGGGGCCCCGGGTGGATCACAGATGGCCCGGTTGCAGTCACAGAGGGCCCGGGCGTATCACAGGGGGCCCTGGCGTATCACAGGGGGGCCCGGTTGCTGTCACTGGGGGTCCGTTTGGATCATAGGGGGCCCGGTCGTAATTACATGGGGCCCGGGTGGATCACATGGGGCCCGGTTTCAGTCACAGGGGGACTAGGTGGATCATAGGGGGCCCCGGTTGCAGTCACAGGGGCCCCGGGTGGATCACAGATAGCCCAATTGCAGTCACAGGGGGCCCGGGTGGATAACAGGGGGCCCGGTTTCAGTCACAGGGGGCCCGGGTGGATCATAGATGGCCCGGTTGCAGTCACAGGGGGCCCGGATGGAGTCACGGGGGCCCGGGTGAATCATAGGGGGCCCGATTGTAATTACAGGGGTGGATAACAGGGGGGCCCGGTTTCAGTCACAGGGGGCCCGGGTGGATCATAGATGGCCCGGTTGCAGTCACAGGGGGCCCGGATGGAGTCACAGGGGCCCGGGTGAATCATAGGGGGCCCGATTGTAATTACAGGGGCCCGGGTTGATCACAGATGGCCCGATCCCAGTCACAGGGGGCCCGGGTGGATGATAGGGGCCCGGCTCTAATCACAGGGAAACCGGGTGGATTACATGGGGCTCGGTTGCAGTCACAGATGGGCCAGGTGGATCACAGAGGGCCCGGTTGCAGTCACAGGGGCCCAGGTTGGATCACAGATGGCCCGGTTGCAGTCACAGGGGGCCCGGTTGGAGTCACAGGGGCCCCAGGTGGATTACAGGGGGACCGGTTGCAGTCACAGAGTGCCTGTTTGCACTCACAGGGGCCCCGGGTGGATCACAGATGGCCCAGTTGCAGTCACAGGGGGCCCGGGTGTATCACAGGGGCCCGGGTGGATCATAGGGGGCCGGTTGTAATTACAGGGGGCCCGGTTGTAATTACAGGGGGCCCGGGTGGATCAAATGGGGCCCGGTTGTAGTCACAGGGGGCCCGAGTGGATTACAGGGGGCCCGGTTTCAGTCACAGGGGGCCCGGGTGGATCATAGATGTCACGCTTGCAGTCACAGGGGGCCCGGTTGGAGTCACATGGGCCCGGGTGGATCATATGGGGCCCGGTTATAATTACGGGGGCCCGGGTGGATCACAGAGGGTCCGGTTGCAGTCGCAGGGGCCCGGGTGGATCATAGATGGCACGCTTGCAGTCGCAGAGGGCCCGGTTGCAGTCACAGGGGCCCCGGTGGATCACATTGGCTCTGTCCTAGTCACAGGGGGCCCGGGTGTATCACAGGGGCCCGGGTGGATGATAGGGGCCCGGTTGTAATCACAGGGGGCCTGGGTGTATCACAGGGGTCGGGGTGGATGATAGGGGCCCGGTTGTAATCACAGGGAGCCCGGGTTGATTACAGGGGGCCCGGTTGCAGTCACAGGTGGGCCGGGTGGATCACAGATGGCCCGGTTGTAGTCACAGGGAGCTCGGGTGGATGACAGGGGGCCCGGTTGCAGTCACAGGGGCCCGGGTGGATCACAGGGGCCCGGCTGGATCACAGGGGCCCGGTTGCAGTCACAGGGGTGCGGATGGATCAAAGAGGGGCTCGGTTGCAGTCACAGGGGGCCGGATAGATTACAGGGGGCCCGGCTGCAGTCACAGGGGGCCCGGGTGGATTACAGGGGGCCCGGTTGCATTCCACAGGGGGCCCGGGTGGATCACAGAGGGCCCGGTTGGATGACAGGAGGCCCGAGACTGCCGGAATTAGGTACCCGGCTGCAGTCAAAGTGGGCCTGAAAAAATATCGTTAGGGACCCGGTTGCGGACACCGAGGTTAAAGGTGGCCCACAGGGTACCCGCAAGCATGCCAGGGAGCCTGGCCTCAGCCAAAGCTAGCCCAAGTAGACCACTGGGGCCCGGAATCGTGGCAGGGGCCCGGCTCTGTCCGCAGGGGCCCGCAAACTTGGGATTGGGGGGGCTCGTCGGGTCATTGGGGGGCTTCTCCGAGCATTGGGGGGGCTCGAGCCCCCCAAATATATGGAAACTTGCGCCCCTGATGGCTTTGTTTCCGGTATCTGGCGATACAATCTATAATTTGTTAATATTATAATTCAAGACATTGAAATTATCCGGTTCACTGAGCAATTTCCCCAGGGCGGATGTAAAAAGGAGCTGGGAAATCTAGAATTTGACAGACGGTCGGGCTGTTTGTAAAATATGAAGGGTGCCAGCCATAAATACGTGATGTTAGCGCGTTGAATGCAAAAGGCATTGAAAACAGTGAAATTGTGTTTTACTGTAGCTCGTTACATTAGGAGTACCATTGTTGTCATTGATCAAGTGGAGTGAACTGTAAAAGGGCAATTTATCAGTGAACTTCACTAAATGTAAATGTTTCTCTTCATATACAGGAGCGGACGCAGACCCGCGTTTTTGAGGGGACAAAGCTATGTCTGCCGCTCCTCCTGGGGGGGTGGGGGTGAGACGTGCGATGTGGGTGTTCGAAAGACCTAGTATAAGCTACTTCTCCAAGTACATGATCGCTCTCCTGGGAGGGGGGCGAATATTTAATTGCTCCACAGACCTAGTGTAAACACCTTTTTAAAAAAGTTGGCCTTCGGGGGCCAAACGATAGTTTGGCCCTCCTTCCAGCGTTTTGGGGGGCATGGCCAGAATGGCCCCTCCTACGTCCGCCAATGTTCGTATACGAAATTTCTAAGTCACCTAGAGAATAAAAAAGGAAACAATTATGTAATCTATTTTCTGATAACATGTTTGCACTGTGCAGAATGTAAAATCAGTATGCTGATGTGAAATTTCCGCACATTTCGTACATTCCCCTGCCCACTCGAGGACAGTCCTGAAGGGAATCTCTCGGCACATGGTCTACATTTTCGTACAGTCATAAACCGTGCAACGTCGCAAGGAGAACGGCGACCCGTCATTCGTCAGTTTTATGTGAGTGGGGACTGTTACTAAATTTCACTTACCGTTGACATGCGCCAAATGAGCGAAGCAGTTTCATGGGCGCGATGGGCTCTCCCGTGAGTGATGGCGCCATCTTGTTTATGGTTCGGGGTTCGGTTTTGGCTGATTGCCTACGTCCCAGACTGTGCCTGCGAAGTGAGCTAATATTATCTATATATGGTATGGACCCTTCAAACCAGTTAAGGTGATAACACGACACCTCCCTTCTTACAGCGCACCAGTTCCAAAATATCACACCAATATGTTGTATCCAAACTCACACTGTACGCTGCTAACTCATTTCGTTTAGGGCCAACATGGCGTGGCGGAACCAAGTGTGTGGGCGTTGTATTGTGTTCCATTGTTTCCGAGGTATCTGCATCCATCATTATTCGGTGGCTCGATGTTCGTCTTAGGAGAATTGTGGAATTTGAATTTCAACCATGGGAAAAACTATTCTAAGATACTGGAAGGATTATCACCATAAGTATGGGATATAATTGCTCAAGGAGAGCTGCAAACAGTTGCCTCCAGAGACAGTTTCTCTAGGTCCGGCTTTGAACTGGAGGCGAAGATTTTCCGCCGCGGAGCTGCGTTTTGGCCCATGCACCGGCGTATATAATCATATACCTACTTTCGAACGGTGCACCAGTACCTCTAAAAGTCAGACAAGCATATCTGGACCTCAGACGGCACCACTGAAGCCTTTAAGCCACAGCTGAGCTCGGCTCATTAGTGCGGATTGCAACAAAAGGCAATGTAACTACGCAAGTACCATTGGCGTGGAAAGCGGAAAGACCAGGAGGCATGAGCAGCCAGCCTCGGGAAGCTCTGCCATAAACTGCGGCAGGCTACAGAAAACACGCGCGTTTTCACTTATTTACATGAGCTCCGCCAAATCTCCGAAATTTGGTTTGAGTACACCCCACTGCAGCACTCCCACGCACTATCACTGAGTTTCGATTGCTCCTCCGCCTCTCTCCTCACGGTCCGATTCCGTCTTCATCCCCTCCGTAACAGGCCAACTTGCATGGTGGATCGATTAAAGGTGCCTTCCAGAGACGAAAATGTTACGCAGTCCGTAGCTCAAGCTACGCTACGCATTTTTGCATTGCTCGTATTAACGTTTTTCGCTCTTTAAAGGGAATATGACACCTTGGTCGAATCCTGGAATTTAGTGCAATGAGGCGTACTTTTAGCCGAAAATAATGAAACCACTTATGATTTCTCTAAAAAATGTACAATAAGCTCAATATTTTGATTTTTAAAACACTCCTCTAGAAAAAAGAAATAAATATCAGCCTGTGGATGATGACACGATCTGGCAACCACTACCATACTTGAAAGGCTTCAAGGGCTTCGACTGTCTGATGCTCATCGTGACGTCAGCATATGTCATCACACCAGCAGCTCACAATAATGGCCACCCGGCGAGGGTTGATGAGGGGTTGGTGTCAGGTAGGTTTTAGCTTTTTTCTACGGAAATATCGAGTTCCAAGACAAATGATATATGGAGTACCGGGTTTTCCGACTTGCTTTACAACTTGGCTATCTCAGTTAAAATCACATTATGAAGGTGCCACATTTCCTTTATGGATTTTTTGTTTTTCACTACCTTTTCGTTTTTCAGTTTTTGTTTTTCTCCAATTTTTCCACTTTTGTTTTGTTTTTTATGTTCTGTTTCCCATCACCTCTCTTTCTGGGTCGTTTGGGCAAATATCAATGCAAAACTTATATTTGTATCGGGGAATTTAAGTATATGAACAGCAAGAGGAACTTGGCAGCGGGATAAGGCCATCCATAGACCATGTGTGGATTCAGGGTGAATGCATTAGGGGAGGTGCCTTACTTTCATCTCATCTTACCCCGAACTAACCTGGTGCCCCACCGCCCCCGAGTATGGGCGGATGCGATATTTCTAATCCTGGGGGTAACCCGATCAGGGGGCGCCATTCAGACCAATGGGCGCCAGTTTTGGACGAAGCAACGTTTTACGGGCGCCAATATTATAACAGGGGTGCAGATACTCGCATCCCGGGGGCGGGGAGGGTGGGAAGCGACCTTTCAGGAGGTACCAAGGGTCGATCGGGGAGCAGGAAAGTGCTCCTTTGCCCCCCCCAGAATCCGCCTGTCACCTAATGCAGAAGTCCAGGCACCTGCGATGTGATCACATCCCCAACATCATCAACAGGCCATAGATGCCATCTCAGAGCAGTATATTCCCATGTTACATTTACTTTTATATAGCTCCCGTACATTTGCTCGCCAAATACTACTACGACTTAGCTGCTTCACTGCATTTCGTAATGTTGATTTCTTTGCAGACTCGGGCTACACATTTAAGACTAATGTTATCAAATTCACGGCAACTTTAGGAACTTTTTCAAGATAGACATTTGTGCAAATTTTGAGCGTTATGCATGTTTGTGGGATGTTTTCACCGCTCAATTTATCTATCATCTGACTTTACTGTTCCACATCACATGACTGCATCAGTAATTGGGCAATGCCTGTTGATGTTTTTTACCAATACAGAATACAGAATACAGACTTTGAAAGCCTATAAGTAAAACAAAAATCATGGACCGATTTTCAAAATTATTTCCCAAATCGAGGTGCTCATGACTTCTCTCAAATGTGGCCAAGTAACGTTTTTCGGCCGCGAGCGGTTCTTTCGTAACCCCAGCAAAATAGGTGGGAGGGGGCAGCTTAGGAGCTCCTCTACTGTGCGTGTTAATCCAATCATATAGTCCCATTCTTGCGGTAAATCCCCAGGAAGAAAACACCGTGCATGCATTGCATAGTCGATGTTTGAACGGCGTTACAATCTCGCAGCATGGTTGCGATCGTCAACTGAAGGCCATTGGATCGTAGCAATGCCAAGAAACCCAAGTCTTTCCGATATTTCGGTAACAATGACAACGGTGACGATTCCGGCTCTTTTTCTGACGATGCCCAGAATAGACAGGAAGAGGTTGGAAATCATGCCATTATTATGTAGAGCAATGTTTTTTAAAGCGGCCGTCCTACGACCAGTCCGGGGCTGGGACTGCGTGCCCATCGCCGGCAAACGCAGCGGACTCCCCACTTCATTCCGGAATGCGCCGGGAATAGTACATACATACATACAGATATATATATATATATATATATATATATATATATATATATATATATATATATATATATATGTTCAGGACATTCAGACGAAGGGGTCCACTGAGCGATCGACGATGCAAGCTCAGCCCACACAAATTCAGAGACGCAGAGCTTTGGGAGATGCCAATTTTGCAGCAACCAAATAATCTCTTATTAAAAGCTGCGCGTCTGAATGTTAACCCTCGCCCCGCAACGGTCAGGTACGGATCATGATCTCTCCATTGGAAATGCATTGGGGAAAACAGGAATTGGGCTGTATTTGTGTACATACAGCTGAGGAATACCTTCATATTCTCCAAATTGTAGCATCCTGCGCCCCTTTCTAGATTCATGTTGCAATTTGAACTTCTGACTTCTGTGACTTCTGAGTGGTCATCTGGGCTGCTTAACCCTATTTCCGTCAGGCTCCCGGCTACCCCCTATTTCCGGCAGGGGGGGCAATATCGGCCCCCCTAAGATCTCGTAATCTAACCGGCCGATTTTGAAAATTCAAAGTGCTATAGATTCCCCTGACGCTAAACTTTATTTTGAAAAAAGAAAATTTCAAAATTTTGATTTTTAAGGAGAAAGTCGTGCAAAATATACAATTTTTGTGTATTTTTTAGATTTTCCATAACCCTTGTCTCTGTTGTACGATTTTCACAAAACTAGTTCAGATTTACAAATAATTGACCCAAAATTGTCATATACTCGAGTTACGCAAAAATTCGAAATTCAATGGCAGTTCCAGGACCAGGACTATGAGGGGAAATATATACAACCTAAAAAGTTTTTGTTACGCGGATTAGAAGCCGTGATATACTGCTTGGCATCTTTGACACATAAATAAATGAAAAAAGTGAAAAACTCATCAGGGGCGGATGCAGTAAGGTAAAACAGTGGGGTAAAATACATCCCAACAATATGCGAGTGGTATGCATGAGTATATTAGTCCCTCGACTAGTTGAAATTTATTTCTGATAATTTTTACCCTCCCATGGCAGCTCTGGGAAAGGGGGTGACATAGGCGGATCAAGGACTCTCGTCGTGGGGGGGGCGGGTGGGGGTGATTGGAAACACATTTTTAATATACAACGATATTGAGTCGCGGCGGTGATACTGGCTGGGAATATGCATTTTGAAAATGTGTAGTGACTGGACACGCCTCTGGTAATCTAGAATTTGGTTATAACTATTTTGAATTTTCATATACCCAATTGTATTCGCCCTGGCACGGCTGTAAGCAGTCTTCTCACTTACTAACGTTTAGTCCTTCTTGATAACATTCCCCCCATTTTGAACTGCTGTAACCGCCCCTGATGAATACAAATAGTGACAATTGTGAATGCACTATCATCTCACATAAAAATGATATAATAAAACCATATAACTGGTATCAGGATCAGCAGAGACGGCTTCCTTTTACAAAGAACCCATCGCATACGATAATACTTGGTTTGTGGATAGAACCTCCCCAAAAACCCAGCCATAGCTCCGCCCCTGGTAAATATATAATATTGACAATTTCAGAAAACCTGCCTGTACTAGTTTTAGGAAAAGTCAGGAAGTTTCAAAGTTCTATCGCAAGCCGTTTCGGAGATATTCTTGAAAAACCTTAGGGGGGCAATATTAGCCCCCCCTGCCGGAAATAGGGTTAAGCAGATTTTCAGAGTTGGGTCCATTATTTGGCAGGACATGAAGATAAAGTTTTTATTTTGATACTATTAAGTTTAGATTGTTATTACGACTCGATTGATGCACATATTGACTACGCTAGATCAGAAAGTGACCATTACCTGACCACAGGTCAGGTCATTTTTGTGTTTTGGCCTAGTATGATCATATTATATATCATTCGATTGACCGTAACGAGAGAAAGCGAATGGTGCCTAAGAATTATTCTAACTCAACTCTGTCAGACGCTAGAGCCCCGAAGCCCTTCTCTAATATGCCACTTTCTTTGACCTGCCGTGAGCTCAATATTGACCTGAGCCAAAAAGTGACTGATGTAGTTTCTTCTTGAATTTGTATGAGCTATCCACCAGCCTTCACGTTTTTCACTTTCCCGTATAGGAGCCGAGTTCAAGGGGGTGTTTGAACAACCCCCCACCATGCCGAAGGTGGCTCGGAGGCCCACCGGGGCGGGTGTTAAGCGAACGGTCCGAAAAAGTTCGCCCGCAAAGCTGGCGGCCAAAAGCCAGCTGCCACTATTTTGGAGAAAAATAAAGGTATTCTGGAAGGGAAACTCCCAAAGATTTACGGTCGGGAATCCCATATCACATAATTGAGATGGAAATCCTTTCTTTCGTTAAAAACGCAATATTTTCTCGGGAACGTTCCGAAACAATAATGACTTTACCAAATCGTTGGAGAACGATTTGATTTCCCACCAGGATTTGCGAGTTCGATATTCGTCGTTTCCTACCTGATTCCATCTCCCCTGGGATGAAGCCGACGTTGGTGCCGAAGGCGTTGTACTGGGGCTCCATCCGTCCCGGCCAGCGTTTTGTGTTTTGATGTTGCTAAAGTAACGTGAATTTAACTTTAGAAGGAAATATGAGCAGAACTGCATCATTTTCTGGCACACTTCCTACACAAGCAGGTATTTACTGTACTAGCCCATCCTCCATCAGTGGCCACCGGTCCAATTTCGGCTCCAAGCAGCCATTGAACTATTTAGACATTTATTTCGAAACAGCTGAGCACTCTTAGAAAAATGCTAGATTTGCTGCTTTCCGATTCTATGTTTCAAACATCCATCCCTTAGAATATTCAAACCTGGTGTCGGGAGTTTTGAACACGTCCTAAGTAGGAGTTGGTGCGCGCCCGAGGCCTCAGCCCCACCACTCCCGTTCCTTTTTATGAAATTATACACCCAGTTTTGTGGTAACTTTCTTATAAACTGTGGTGACATTCAACAAAGTTACTAAAACCATGTATACAACATCATCAGTTATATCCAAGGCTGGAGACCTCCTCTCGATCCAGGGGAGGGGATCCTGGATGGGTTCACGCTGGCATGGCAATACAAGCCCTATACAAAGCCTAGAGATGACAAAAAATCCAGAGGGTTCTGATCCTCCAAACCCCCACTCCTCTCCGGGATCTCCAGCCATAGTCATATCAGCACAATTTGCGATCGATGTACATACATTGCGCTTAGGTCCACAGAGAACATTATTTCTTCGGTCAATACGGGGCGGAGGGCGAAGCTTCTGGAGGTGTGAAGTGAGCTGCTGTTGAGAGGCCGCGGATCTCGGACGTGGGACCGGGCTGGATCTAGGAATCATATTTACAAAGGTGAGACGGCCGATACGCTTGTCTGTGCTGCCACCTGCTGTAGGGACGGCAGTGGTGTGAGTGATGTAGAGGGCGCCGCGAGCACGGGCATTAGTGGCGAGGATGCCATGAAGCGGGCGGGGGGGGCTTTAGGGCAAGTCAGCTGCTGAGGCTATTTGTGAGCGGGCGGACGAGCGCAGGGACGGGGGGACGGGTACAGAAGCTCGGCTGGAATCGACAGACAACTGGCGAGTGCAGGTTTGGCACATGCACATGCAGACACATCATACGTATGTCCAGGGGCATGGATTTTCAAAAAAAGCAATGATCAGAGTGCTTTGACTTGAAACAATGCCGACAACCACTATTTTAGAAGATATGAAGTTCTTAATTTTTGTCAAATACCTCCTTCAATATTTCTGAACTTCAATAAAATGTTCAAGATATGTTGTTACGTGAATCTATACACTTGCGGATCCAAGGGGGCCAAAGGGGCTGTGGCCCCCTACTAAGCTTAAAATATTATATTTTGCTCCGAAAAGGACCAAATATTTGCCGTTTTTTAATACTTTTGTCGCCATTTTTCTCAATTTATCACCTCCCCAAAACGTTGATCTGGCCACCTCCAAAAGATGCTCCTAGATCCGTATGATCACATATATACCTGTATTCTGCCCTCATTCACTATGGAGGCATTTATGAACAAATTTTTAGCATTATATGAGAGCAAAAGGCTCTTGAGAGCCAAGGACTGCAATACTGAACTAGCAAGACTAGTGACAACGGCTCCCCTCAGACCCCCCACAGGAAATTGACGTTGGCTTTGGGTTGCACTTTACTTAATACACAAAGAAAACTACGTGAATATTCGTAATGTGAATTTCTGAAACACACTTTTTGCCGGAGGTTTTCGAACATAGACGTCAATGTTGTACGGAGTGCAAGGAGGAGGGGAAGGAACAAGGCTTGGGATGGGACAGGGCACCAAATTCCTCTGGATGGGCTCGATCTTGCGAATCTCTCCTTACCGAAAACGTGCGCTAGACAAATGCACCACCCAGTGACGTATGAACAATTTAGGACATCACCTACCTGAGCTTTTCTTGTTACTGGTACAGTTTCATTCGTAGAGTTCAAATATATAATTAGGAAAATCCTGGTTTGGCGCCCATTTTTGCGTTCTGAAATTTTCGTTAGCGTTTTTGGTATCTTAGCAAACATTGGGGTACTTGTTTAAACGTATCGCCGTCTTGAGTTTAATATAATTTCATAGTGCCTTCATGGGCAATGTGATTCTTTCATTTGTTTGGCTTGAGCAGGTTGCAATGCTTGCAATTTTTACATGAAAGAATGCAAATATATTTGCTTTCTGTCCCTCAGTTAGCCCAGGCTAAGCTTCATTCGGAACTAAAAGGTAATCCTCACCAACCTGTAAACACTACGTGGTAATATATTTGGTTTTTAACTCGAGCAGTGAAGGGGGTCTTTAAGTGTCTCCTCCTATCTTTTCCCCAGGTGGCCGAAGAACCATTCAACGTCGGAAATTGCTACCTAGCCACATTTGAGAGAATTCATGAGCGCGTTGATTGGTGAAAAAATTGTGAAAATCGGCCGATAATTTTTTTCTTAGAGGCTACAAAGTCAGACCTATATTTCGAGACCGTCGCAATCGCGCGGTGGCACCACATCGCCTGCACTGCAGACCAGGTTGTGACATCATAACGTCATATGATTGCGTCACATGCCTAGGTCAAGCCATATGAAGGTCAAAGTCAAAGTCACAGATGAAGGTTATTGATCCAGTATACCGACCAGATGACATTATTTAGTATGACGTATGTTATAATATGACTTTATAGTTAAGTTTCCAGTACGGTCCAGATTTGAAATTTACGACCTCCTTTGACCTTTAAGATATTAACCTACATCAATGTGTAGGCCCGGTATCTTCCAACACGGCAGCTTACAGTTGCAGCCTGGTATTTTCCCATACAGCTGAAAGCCACAGCCAAAAAGCACGGAGGATCTCAGGAAAAGGATAATAATGCGCCCTGCACAGGTAACACTATCAGAACTAGGCAAAACCCACAGGCAACCAGTGGCGGATCCAAGGGGGGGAAAGGCATTTGCCCCCCCAAACGGAAAAGCTCGAGGCAAAACTATGTTTTGCCTCCCCCTCCCAAAGTGATCGACCTCCTTTTTTCCCCCGGCCCCTTTTTAGTTTTAAATGCAAGATTTTGGTGCCTCAACTCTCAACTTCAAACAGAACCAGTTAAGTTCAGTGTAAATATTGGCCATCGGACTGGAAAAAGTATCTCGAGCCCATATTTGTTATCCTGTGACGTTTTTTTGTTTTTTGCTTTTTGCCACAAATAGCAAAAATTCTTCCGGCAAGTGATATTGTAGCGCAGCTTTCACAGCGTGACGTTTTTTTTTTGCTTTTCGACTTTTGACTTTAGTTTGTCCCTCCCAAACCGGCCGGCTAGATCCGCCACTGCAGGCAACGTTACCACTTCCGTAACTAGCTTTAATTACACTTTTAAATTAAACAAATCCCCGCCCTGAAGCCCAAACATCGATAGCCAGCAACCAACCACAAGCCAAAAATCGTGTACCTGGTCACTACCCGGTAAAATAACTACGCAGTCAACCAACGATGAAATTAAACACAGCTATTTCAGCAGTTATTCAACGAGAAGCGACGTAATTTCACGGTAACGAAGTTACCTACCGTTTTAGAGCTCAGACGCAATGTTGTTTGTACAAGAACCAGGCCAGGAACGAATCAATAGAGACACTAATTGAGCCATAGAGCAATGGAGACAGGAATGGCGCCGACCCAATTGTCTGCTTCGCGCCACAGCGCCGAGCGCGGGAACTGGCTCGCCCATTCATTGGCTTGCGGACGTACATCACTAAACCAGGAAAGCAATCTTGGAAAGCAATAAAAATCATTCCACACCTCAATTTAAGGATGTCAAACTACAAGTAAATAACGGTACAAAATTTCGCTTACATTTATGTTAAAGTATCAAAAGCTGACGACAGAGACGGCGGATTCCATTTTCGAGAAGTGGTGCAAGATTTTCTGGAGGGGGCGCCTTCCTCCTCAGGGGGCGCCATCATCTCTTGGGGGGCGCCTTTGCTATCCAATGGCATTCTGCAGAAACTCTTTGGACTCGGCGTGCGAGGCCACTTGGGGTGGTTTATTTCTAATATTCCGAAAAATAGGTATTTTTGATTTCGCGTAAACTCAGTCGTATCGGATTGGCATCAGCAACAGAGTAGCATAGCCCAGGATTCTGCGATATTCATAGCCTTGTTTGCAGTTATGACCAATGATATTGCAGACACTTCTCGCAAACATACGTCACGTGTTTTTCGTTGAAGACTTCACAATATGTGTGACAGTGTCTACTACAGCAGCTGCGCAGACGCGGCTGCAGCTTGGCCTTGACATATTGCAGCAATGGATCACACGCAATGGACGGAAATTTTCAAGTTCAAAGACATAGTGCATGCACTTTTATAATAGACATTGGGACTGAATACCCGATTTTGTAAATTCGCGGAAATCCGAGCGACGTTGTAGCAGAAACCAGATTTATCAGGCTCACACTCGATAAGCTTTCATATGTGCCACACCTGAAGGATTTCCGCAAAAAAATGTTTCGATACGCTGAAAATACTGAAGGTGTTGACGAGGATGAGATACCGTGCAGATAGAGAAATGTTTCTCATGCTATACACGTTATACGCTTATCGCCTATATATACGTTATGCGCACGTTATACGCTCATTGTTATACGCTACGTTATAAGCTTCTTATGCTGTATAGATCACTTATTCGTCCGAAGATCGAGTACGGCTGTGTCAGAGCCGCATGACGAAATCCATGGAGCGAAGTGGATTGAGATTTCTCAAGAGGCTCTATTCTGGCCGTTTGGCGGTTCTGACAGTTGATACCAGGGCTCTGCAATTGTGTAGGGTGATTGCCCTTTTACGCTAGACGCCCAAACTAAGACCCCCGAATTTAAATTCAAAATAGTTTTTGAGAAATTTTGGAACAAATGTTTTCAATTTTGCATTTTTATCATTTCTATTTCTTAAGCGACGAACTTGAAATTTGCCTCCTTTTGAATAAGCAACAAGGCTACCTAAGAAAAAAGTTCGAACTGATCCGACAATATTTATTAGGCCAAAACGCAGTATTTCTAGTACAAGCAAAAAGATATTGAAATTTGACAGCCGACTTGTAAGCTCGAAATGTCAGAAGGCACGCTTCAGTTAGTTTAAAGACAGCCACGTGGAGGCAGCTACGTCAATTTTCTTGTGCTTAGACATAGTTTCCAGTGGAAAACGTAAAATTCTGACCTAGTTTTTGCCATTTTGCCGGAGGACTACATTTTTGCTCATTTCATTTAAATCTTAATCTCTCGCGATCTAATGCGCCGATTTGACTTTTCATTTCAAATAATGAAAGAACATTGCTTCCGCCTGATAATATTCGGAGATGGATATCGTGATAATAAAATTCATTGTCTTATATGTATAAATATAATTTTAGTAGAAAACCTTTTATTTGCAGCTTTTCGGTTCAGAGCACATGTGCTCTGAAAGCCGTTGGTTCGGTTCAGAGCACTCGAAAGCCGTTGGAGATAAGTGGGTAGTGTAAATGAATTGAATGACTGCAATTAATTTTCCTATTCAGCCATGTCAATTCTGAGCTTGTGAATGACATACATGTCATTAGTAATGAGTAATTCGTCCGAAAGGGTATTTCAAGGAGCTAAATTTCTCGGAACATGTTTGCTTCTCACCATGGTTTCAAGTCCTCAAAATGAATGGAAGTGGATGCAATTTGGCATAAAGCTAGCTTAGGGTCCTGGGTCACCGATACAAGTGATTCTAGGCGAATCTAATGTTTGGTTCGTCTTCTAGAAGCAGCTTTATACCATGCCTTTTCTGTACGAACACAACACCCGGCGCCACGATCACGGCATCGTTTTGATTGCGTGATACCGGCCAGTGACCTCCTGACGGGTCACAGGTGTAGGGTTAGTGGGAGTCGGTACAGTGTGGCGCAGTGGTCTAGTGGTTAGAGGTCCTGTCTCGTGATGAGGGGTGCGCGGGTCGAATCCGGGGTTGACTGCGGGATATTTACTATTTATTTCAAAGAAAAGAATGATGGCACTGACCTACAGGCTTATGAAGAGATACATTGAGAATGAAATATGGCTGATTTCAGCACATTGTCATGCGGCTCTCCTGCGCCGGTGGGGGGTTATCCCAGGTCGCAGACCGGGCTTGCGTATGAGGCCACTCCTTAGTCCGCGAAAAAGATTATCGATATGTCCGCCATCTCGCTATCAGAATAGTAACAGGAGCGTTCCAAGCTTCACCCATAATAAGCATGCTAGTGGAAATTAGTGAAATACCGCTACAAATGCGCAGTAAGATACTCGCTTTGCATTAAGCCATTAAAAGGAATGTGGCACCTTTAGAACGATTTTAACTGATTTTAACTGAGATAGCCAAGTTGTAAAGCAAATCGGAAAACCAGGTGCTCTATATATCATTTGTCTTGGAACTCGATTTTTCCGTAGAAAAAACTAAAACCTACCCGAAATGTACCTCTCATGTACCTCTCGCCAGGCGGCCATTGTTGTGAGCTGCTGGTGTGACGACATATGCTGACATCACGATAAGCATCAGCCAATCGAAGCCCTTGAAGTGTTTCGAGTATGGTAGTGGTTGCCAGATCATGACATCATCCAGAGGCAGATATTTATTCATTTTTCTAGAGGAGTATTTTAAAAATAAAAGCATTGAGCTTGTTGTACATTTTTCAGAGAAATCATGAGTGGTTTCATTATTTTCGGCTAAAAGTACGCCTAATTACACAAAATTCCAGGATTTTACCAAGGTGCCACGTTCCCTTTAAAATAAGTCACCAACACGCCCCACATACCAAACATTTTTTTGGCGACGCCTACCTCAGTCAGATAGACAGTGGCTCGCGTTTTGCAACCCGTCACCAGGGAGTGAGAGTCTGTGCCTGGCTGGCACAGGCTGGTATCGACAGCAATCTCGTCGAACCACATGAAGCAGCTGTTATTGAACCATAGCTCATCTCGACAGTTAACACGAACACAACCTACGCCAACAAAGCAAAAATTTGCCTCCTGAACCGACGCGCCAGTATTTTATGAACTTGCTTGCGGAGCCGTTCGAAAACCATGTCTGTTTCTATATTAGACGGTTGCAAAAGAAAGTGACAATGGCACAGGGCGTGCATTTGTTGGTGACGATGTTGAGAAGTTTTCTAGTTTGCCTTACGAAGGATCCATTTTTACTTCAGGGCTGTACTCCATTTTTTTGCTGTTTGGACCAGGTGTCTAAGCTGATGGCGAGGAAGTTTGCGATTTTTACCGATTCGCTGTCTTATCTGCAGACATTGAAGCCATTTTATTTCTATAATGCGTCGTCACCTTGGCAGGCCATGCTGAAGATGACTGGATCTTCTGTGTGCACTGATTAGTCCAGTAGGAAGACACAGGCAGTTTGGATGGCTACCATCTCAGCCTGAAAACTCGAGCAGAGCGAGCCTGCTGGTCGCCTGAGCTCATGCTGGGCTCTGTCTGGTGACTCGATGAAGACCCAGCTCCCCCGCTCGTGACCCCTCCGTGCACTGACCCGTCGGTCCACACCCATGTGGCACATTGAGTCAGGGAAGCGAGGTGGGGGAGAGCTACTCGCTTCTTCCGGACAGGTGGCGCTCCTGATGTCAGTGGGCCCACGTCTAGTTGAAATGTGACTCGCTCTCCTGATACCCACAGTGGAAGACGTCGAGGAAGGAAAGACTCGATGGGGAGGGAGATGCCTGCTTGATCCCACATGTCTTTGCCCACCTGCCGCCACCCGGTCACCGAGGAGAGTCGAGAGGGCGCTGTCGCCTCCGCACGTCTTCACAGAGGGTCTTCAGGCGGCAGGGTATGGAATTTCACCAGCAGTCGGGTCGCGAGTACCCTCCTTCTGGCCGCTACGCGGGGAGTCTTAACTCGGGTGGGAGTGGAGTGGGTGCATCCTGTGATGATACGCGCCGACGCTCTCATTTTGCGTTCCAGCAGCTCGACATGAAATGGCGGTGTGGCGTGGAGCCACGCTGCGGCCGCTTACTCCATCGCTCCTCTCACGTAGCCAGTAGCGACGGTTCGGAGGTGCTGTTCGTGCAGCCCCCAGTTGCAGCCGGACAGTTGACGTAGGTGGGAGATGCGGGGGTGGACCTTCTCCCACAGTCTCTTACAGTGTGGACCGAAATGGAGGAGCCGATCGATGGTGACGCCAAGTAGCTGTAGGGTGTCTCCAGCAGTGACAGACTTCCCGTCGACCTTAAAATTGAAGGGCTCGGCGTCTCTGGCCCACTGGGACATCACCAGTACTTGGATCTTGGCTCCTGATACCACCATTTTGTGCTGTCGGGTCCGCTTCATGAGTGTGCCAGCAGCAGCTTTATTGCGCCCGGTCCTTGGCGACTTGGATGTTGTTGCCCGTGCAGAGAGCCGCCGTATCATCGGCGTACATGTAGGGGAGCATCTGAGAACCGCGCAGAGTGCGTCTACCAGCCGAGCCGCCCATACAAAATAAAACTGGCGATAAGACACTTCCTTACGGCAGGCCAGTTCGGAAAATGCGCTCACTGGAAAGCACACCATTTAGTTCCACCTGGACTCTTGGGTCCCGGAGTCACTGCCAAATCCAGGCCACCGTGCAGTTTGACAGCCCCATCTACAGCAGGCGAACGCGTAGCAGGTGGTGGTCCCCTACGTCGTACGCGTGCGCGAAATCAAACGCGACGAGGACGTATTTCTGCGCGGTCTGTCCATCGGGAGGGCGGCTGTGTCTCGATTTGGGCATGCACAGTGCACACTCACCTCTTCTCTTAAATGAGTCCTGAACTTGACCTGAAGGCGATGGTTGATGGTATAAGTGGATGGCCAGTGATAAAATATACTCGTTTTATCAATCTGAAAGGTCTTTTCACTTCGATCTGAACACTGCACATGACCATTAAACGCGCAAATTACAGCCAATAAACGAAAAAAGTTATCAATTTATCAAGAGAGTACTTGGACACGTTGAAACTGTTTTCCTTTTATTCTAGTAGGGCCCATTTATGTCACAAATCACACATGCCTATGGCATGATCTATTTCAGCATTCAATCACATGGCTACCGAAATTCTCTTAACACCTCCGAAATTTCACGCACAAGAGCAATTCTCCCATGCTGATGAATTGAAGAATATAGATAAAGGTCGATGGAAAATGCCCACATACTTCATTCTGTGTTTATCTTAACGTTTCAACTTCCCTTATATCTCCTTGAGTCTGCCATCTGGTTCAAACATTATTTTTCAGGAGCAATTAATAATGTGGGTTAAAGTCCGGTTTGTGTTTCCTACAACTTAAAGCTTTTCCGCTGAGGTAATTTTCTTGGACAGCGCACAGGCCAGGTTCACACTCGTTGCGATTATTTTCAATGTCCTCTCACCATTGTCTTACAAATCGTGGCCACGTGGAAAGGCAAAATGATGCTTATCATATCTGATATTAAAATAAACTTAACCCCTCTTCACTAACAGAAAAATCCTCAGATATATACCTTTATGTTCAGCTGTTGCATCTTCCCAAGTGTCTTGAATTTCTCCATGACCTAGTGGCAGTTACAGATTTTTCAAGAGGTGCCGAAAAAGTGTGGACTGAACTGTTTAGCAATTCATTGTTTTAAATATCACGCCAAATAGGCATCTTGCTTGGCTGGTACAAACTGTTATGGCTGGGAGAGGGTGGGATAGGACGTTGTTAAAAATACGATCCACCAAAATGACGGCAACCGAAAACCGAATGCCATAGGCGCCCTTTGGGTGAAAAGTTGATGGTAAAGTGCCCACTTTGAGGCTCCGCGTTTCCCCCACCTTACTAAAATTCTAGATCCGCCCATACGCGGATCCAGGGGGCAAAGGGGAGGGGCAGATGCAGCCCCCGATCGATCCTCGGCGCCCCCTGAAATGGTCACGGCGCCCCCTGAAAGGTCGATGACACTCGCCTGAAGTGGCGCTTTCCACTCTCCCCAGGATGCGAAAATCGGTGCTCACCGATAGGATTTTACGCCCACCTGGTAGGTTTTTCCGGTCAAAAGTGGTGCCCCCTGCTCCGGATGGCGCCCCCGGGAAGGTGCTCCCCTCCGATTGGCAATCCTGGATCTGCCTATGGATCCGTCACTGTTCAAGAGCAAACAATTCACAGAAAAAGCAGGAAGATATCAAATGTTAGCGGGGAGTGGTGCGGCCAAGATAATTGATGATGCCAACAAATTGTTTAGTTATGTGGATAAAATAATTGGGTCGCCACACGGGATTGGAAGGGGACTCCTACCTTCTTATGAGAAGGGCAGTGTGCTAAAAATATATCGTCAAGTCAATATCAAATTATCAACATTTAGTTTTATACAGTGCACTGTTCACTGCAGTGATACAAGAGTGCACTGTCCTTTTTCTGTGGGTTTATGACACCCGGTAGGGTTCGTTTTAGCCTCAAATATGGCTTTTGTGGTATTTATTTGGCCATTTGGCCGCCCCGGTTGCTCGGTTGGTAGAGCGTCGGGCTCCGGCCCGCTGCTGAGAAGCATGCAGTGGCAGTGCATGTCCAGGTTTGAGATCGGTTCCCCTGAGACGCTCCGGCGCTCAATCGTTTGCCCGACGTAGGTCGGCTGGCAACTGACTGATGAGAGGGTGACCTGAGCGAGGCGGCCATCCCTGTGCTTTGTAGGAGGTTAAACTTTGGCTTCTAAATCAACCCTTCATTGTGGGCGTTACTCGTTCGGGTGGTGGGGTCGGGGTCTCCGTGACAAGTCCCTTGAGGACTTTAATGAGACTCAGACTCCAACAGCCGTACTGGGAAGAACTTGGACGAAATTTATAAAAAAAGAAGATTTTTTAGTGCAAATACAATTTGAACCTTTTGGCCTTTTCGCAAACCCGGTTTGGCCTTTTTCTGTTGAAAAAAACCCGCAGTCCTGGGCAGCATCTCTAATCTTTAGAATATGGAATAACAAAAATTAGGAGACATTTTTAACACTAGCACGTCTAAATTTTATTAACGCCCCCCTCCAAATGGGGGTTTGATCCCCCGAAGACATTATAATGGCCAGCACAAGAAAATCTCCACCGCCCCCCCTCCACTGAGTTTTCCTTAAAAAATGTTCTGCTGTCCTTTCCAGGGGGCGCCTTTCCTATCCATGGGTGCTTATTCTTTTCAGAGGGGGCGCCTTTGCTCTCGGGGGGGGCGCCTTTTGCTATCCAGGGATGCCTGTGCTAACCAGGGGGTGCATATGATATCAAGGGGCGCCGTTGATCTTTTTCGGAGGCGTCTCTGCTGTCCAGGAGGCGCCTGCGCTATCCAGGGGCACTTATGCTATCCAGAGACCCGGATCCTTTACTCAGGGGCGGGGGGCCGCCTTTTGCTGTCCAGGGGTGCCTGTGCTAACCAGGGGCGCATATGCTATCCCGGGGTGCCGTTGCTCTTCTTTAGGGGCGTCTCTGCCGTCCAGGGGTGCCTATGCTATCCAGAGGGTGTGTTCTGTCCATGGGGCGCTTTTGGTATCAAAGGGCGTATTTGCTGTTTTGGGGGCGCCTATCCTATCCAGAGGGCGCCCCTGCTGTCCAGGGAGCGCGATTGCTATTAAAGGGAGCTTATGATATCCAGAGGGGTGCCTTTGCTCTATGGGGGGAGGGGGCGCCTCTTAGTGTACAGGAGTGCCTGTGCTAACCAGAGGGCGCCTATGCTATTCAGGGGCGTCGTTACTCCTCAATTGGGGGTGCCTTTTTCTGTCCAGGGGCGCCTCTGCTGTCTAGAGGTCGCCTTTGCTATCCAGAGGGGGCTTTTACTCAAGGGGGTGGGCACCTTTTGCTGTCCAGGGTGCAGCTTTGATGTCAGGGGCGCCATTCATATTTGAAAGTGTATTTTATTTTACACATACGCTTTTCAAGGGCGCCTATGCTATCCAGAGGGGCGCATTTACTCAAGGAGGGGGGCGCCTTTTGCTTTCCAGGGCGCAGTTGCTTTCCAGGGCTACCCCTTCAGACAGGCGATGTGTCTGATTTTCTCTTGACCGGCCGGGGGCGCCGGCAAAATCCGGGGGTGCCACCCAAATCCGTGAGGGCCTCCCCGTACGAGGTCAAAACCAGGTGTGCAAAAATATACTATTGTACACCATCATTTTTCAAGGTGTGCAACTGCACACCCTGTCCTGCGGAATCCGCCGTCCCTGCCGCCGTTGTTCTCGGGAGGGGGGGGTTTCTCTCTTATCTCTCCAGGGGGCGCCTTTCTTATCAAAGGGCGCCTATGTTGTCCAGGGGGCGCCTTTTCTCTGCGGGGGGGGCGCCTTTTGCTGTCAAGGGGTGCCTGTGCTAACCAGGGGGCGCATGTGATATCTAGGGGCACCGTTTCTCTTCTTCGGAGGCGCCTCAGCTGTCCAGGAGGCGCCTACGCTTTTCAAGGGCGCCTATGCTATCCAGAGGGGCGCCTTTACTCAAGGGGGGCGCCTTTTGCTTTCCAGGGCGCAGTTTTGATGTCAAGGTGCGTCATTCATGTATGAAAATGTCTTTTTCACAGAGGATCCTACCTCTTCAGGTAGGCGGTAATTAGGCTTGATTTTCTCTGACCGGCCGGGGGCACCGTCTGAGGCCTGGGGGGGGGCGCCTCCTGGACAAAGCCAAAACAAGTGGTGCAAAAGATACTTTTGCACCACTTGAAAAAATCGAGTGGTGCAACTGCACCACTTGCACCCTGGAATCCGCCGTCCCTGGCTGACGATGATAAAAGTCTATAGATAGACATAGCACTGAAACGAGATGCAAGAATTACCGCAGCCAGCTAGAGGTGCAATTTTGCACAATCGACAGCGATCCACAGCGCCTGCACTCCCTACAAATGAAACTTTACCATAAGGTAGATAATCCCGCACAACTCCAACATGCGTTTTTTAACCCTCTTGGTTTCCGAAATCTCAGGACCCCCTCTGCTGCGCGTTGACGCCAGACCCCTCTCCACTGCGCGTGTTAAAGAGAAGGTGGCACCTCGGTCGAATCCAGGAATTTAGTGTAATTAGGGGTATTTTTAGCCTGAAATGATGAAAACGTCCATGATTTCTCAGAAAAATGTACAATTAGCTCAATATTTTCATTTTTAAAATGCTCATCTATGGTGAAAAATAAACCTCTGCCTGTGGATGACGTTCATGATCTGGCAACTACTACCATATTGAACGGGCTTCAAGGGCTTCAATTGGCTGATTACTCACCGTGACGTCAGCGCTGTCGTCATACCAACATCTGACAACTGTGGCTGCCTGGCTGGGGTAGATTTGTGGTACAGTTCAGGTAGATTTTTAGCTTTTCTCCACGAAAATTTTGAGTTTAAAGACAAATGATGCTCCAGCGCTCAATATTTACCCCACGTAGGTCGGCTGGCAACTGACTGGTGAGAAGACCAATGACAAATGAGCACCGGGTTTTCCGGAATGCTTTACAACTTGGCTATCTCAGTTAAAGTCACGTTATAAAGGCGCCGCATTCCCTTTACCCTACAAAGTTGCCTTGACCTTTGACGTGATGTTGTTTTGTGCATTTATAGCTGGATGTTAAATTTGAAGAACATTATTATTCGTTCAAGCGATTCTGTACAGCGACCGACTTACAACACCGCCGGATATCGGTGTTATAGAGACTGCACCTGTCCAATGCATCACTCGATTTCAGTGACCCAGCCCGGCCGGCTGAGGAGAATAGCCGTCCTAAACCATGGGTGACACCACATTGTAGACCAGCGATAGATAAGCGTGGTCGCCGGTCGAGTAATAAAGCCTCTGACAGCGTGTCTTCTGAAAACCGGGTTCGATATCTAGCTTTGCCAGCTTAGTTCGGAAGAATTTTCCAACGCTATTGATAAACGGCTATGCTTTTTGCAACGTATCTATATAATTCAGCATTCTGATTCGATATCTGCCCAAAAATATGTCGGACGAAAAAGTCTCGCTGAAGCGAATTTTCTTAAGCACGGCGTCTTTGTCTGGAGAGACCCAGGTATATGCATTGACTTGTTTGTTAAGGCTACTGCATCTTTCTTTAAAATTTGCAGATGCTACAATCCAAAATAGACATATTTTAGCTCTTCTTCGAAGTGTTGGATTTTTCCGCAGTTTGGTGAATAAAAACACTAAGCATGATCATTTCTTATTCGACACGTTCGGGTCCGTTGGGGTCAAAGTTATTTTTGAAAAATGACTGATGACAACCGAAAGCGTCAAACTAGAATTTTTCGCAGATTAAATACTCGAAATATACGCGAAAGCCGCACCATAAACAAGAAAATCCAGTTAGGTGGTCTCCCGAGTTTTGAGGCGTTAGCTGAGCAGTGTGAAGTCGGCACCTGGTGAGCCCAAGATAATCGCCACGGAAGTATTACAGGGTCAATGTCTAAATCCACCATTTTAAAAAGGGATGGTAAAATGTAGAATGTGCTTTTGGCCTCCCACAGGCCTGTTGGACCACATCCGATCAATTGCAGTCATTGGAATAAAAACAAAAATATAAAAGATGTTCCAATATTACCTTGACGACGTTCCATTGGGTTTGCCTGGGTACCCTCTAAGAGATATAAATCCACACCCCAGGCGTGGAGTAATGCTTGCAGCAAGGAATTGACTCAGTAATGCTGCCCGATGAAGTTGGATGTTGATATAGGTAGATATACTTCTTTCCGAAAACTGTTTTGACTGCATTACTATCATTATCGTCATCCAAGAGAGTTTTCAATGCGAGAGTGGACTTCCGAGGGTTACCAGCCCGATGTGATTTCTTGCTTATACTTATCGTCATGTACATACATACATATGTATCATAGTACGGCAGGGGTGTAATTTTCCCAAAATCTTTGGGGGTGCTCAGCCGGTGGGGGGCGGCACCCCAAAAGGGCGGCAGCTTGGGGGCGGCACCCCTTCATTGCACCAAATATGTTATTCATCGCTTTTTTGCGCCTTTTATAGCACAGGGAACATTCTATTTTAATGTTGGGCAGGTATTCTAAAGCTTTTGCCAAACGTGTTTGCTTTTTAGGCGACATCCCAAAGCTATATACACGTCTTAAAATAATTCAATCTGAGCTTTAAATCTTTCCACGATCAGGAGCGCAGCCAGAGCTTTGGTATGGCGGGCACACCACCTTTCAGGGGCACTCCGAGAGAGAAAAGGCAATTTTAACGTAACCTAAAAAAACTTACTATATCTTAGTCAATATCAACTTTTGGGTACCTTTGGTCCAAGAAAAATGCAAATCAAACATTGACGGAAAAGGAAATCTGAAGCCAAAACAGAAAACAGAAAAGTGTCACCGAAATCTCTTGAAAATAGCCAGAACACGACTTTTTATGATATATTTAAGGAAAACTCAGCCAACTCATGCAAGTTCTTGAACTCAGAAAAATCAATGGAGCCTGTGATATCTGTCACTATGTGCAAGTCGAAAATTCATTTGTTATGCCCACTGGTTTTGTCGTGACGAGTGAGCCATGGTTGAACGCGGATTAAGTTCCCCGGCTCCCACAAGGGCCGTGGGAGGAGGTGTGGCATTGTGACATTGGAGGGATACAATTTTTGTTGCAGTAATAAATAGGGAGATACGTTTTTAACGCGTTTAAAAGTTCCATATTTTCAAGGATCGGTCCCAGTTGGAGTAAAGAAAAAGTAAACAGGCTGGTAGTTTGGATGGGGATGATGTGACAGGGCTGAAAATTGTGAAAAACTAGTTCTTCATTCATTTAAATTAATTAGTAAAAATCCTGGTTCAGGGGACTGTGCTCTGAGCTCAGGGGCACACGCCTTTTTATCACCCTTGCCCAGAATCCACCAGTATAATGAGCAATTTATTTAACCCGGGGTGCCTAGGCATCAAAAGCCGTTTTAGCGATGACGGCTCATTCCTCGTTAGCTCCATTTTACAAGGGGAGTTTGCACTGTGTCCTTATTCCCCATCTATTCAGGACCAGCTCAGGGGCCCCCTAGTGTGGATCAGAGATCTCCAGAGTAGCTGCCCCTCATTCCCCCAGATGTGCCCCCTGGGATTAGACTAGCCCCGTGACCCCCGAGGTGATGGGAGTTGGCCTAAGTTCTTATTCTCCGTCTATTCAAGACCAGCTCATGGGGGCCCCTGGTGTTGATCAGAGCCCCCCCCCAGAGCAGCTCATGCTTGGCCCAGGACTAGACTAGCTCAGTGACCCCAAAGATGAGCTCAGGGGCACCAGACTATAGCTCATAGGGCATCAGATGGGCTCAGGAGGCACAATGATGACACATGAGGCACCAGATCAACTCAGGGGGCATTAGTTTAGCTCAGGGACAATATACCTGCTCAGGGGGCACCAGATCGATCGGCTTGGGGGCCCAGATAAGCTCCTATTCCCCAGACCAGAGCAGGGGTCTAGATCAGCTCAGGGAGCACCATATCAGCTCAGAGAGAGGGCAAGTGATCAGCTCAGTGGTCCCCGATCAGCTCGGGGCACAGATCATCTTGGAAGTACTAGATCAAGTCAGGAGGCATTTAATCAGCCCAGGAGCCCCATACCAGCTCAGGGGCCCTCATCAGCCTCAGCGGGCACAACTCAGCTTAGGGGCCCAGAGCTGCTGAGGAAATTACTTTATCAACTCAGGAAGCCCAGATCAGCTTAAAGGGCACTAGATTGGCTCATGGGGCACCAAACTAGTTCAGGGGCACTAGACAAGCTCAGGGGGCATGAAATGGGCTCAGGAGGCAAAATTTTGGCTCAGGAGGCACCAGTTCGACTTAGGGAGCATTAGTTTTGCTTAGGTGGAAACATATTTGCTCAGGGGGAGCCAGATTGATCAGCCCGGGAGCCCAGATCAGCTCCTAGCCCCAGACCAAAACAGGGACATATATCAGCTCAGAGAACACAAGATGAGCTCAGGGTGCACCAGACCAGCTCAGAGGGCACCAGATCATCTTAGGAGACATCAATAACCAGCTCAGGGAGCACCTCATCAGCTCAAGAGGCACCATATTGGCTCAGGGAACAGTAGATCAACTCTGCGAGGCATGTGATCAGCTCAGGGTGCTCAGATCAGTTCAAGGGGCACTAAAACAGCTAATAGGGCACCAGGCGAGCTCGGAGGCATCACACTAAGAGAGCATTAGCTAGATTCAAAAGGCACAATTATTTGCTCAAGGGGCACCAGATTGACTCAACGGGCACCAGATCAGCTTAGAGGGCACGTGATAAACTCAAGTGGCCAAGACCAGCTCAGTGGGCACCAGATGAGATCAAGGGACACCAGATTAGCTCCGCTGGTACGATTATTGGCGACGATGAGGCATTAGCTGGTCACGGATTACGTACCCATACTCTCCGCGGGTGCTTGGAAAGGCGACAGAATGCCCTAGCTGACCGAAAAAGGTACTAAATTGTAAAACAATAGCTTTAATCGCTAAATGTGATCTAACTGCATCTAGGTTCGACGGCGTAGGGCAATAAATTTCGAGAGGCACAGCCCAAACGGGGTACACTACCTAGCGATCAAAGGACAATCCGGCACCGATGGGGGCACCCCTGGCTGCGCCCCTGTCCACGATCGAAGTGTATCAGTTTTGTGGGCTTAAATTTTGCCTTCAGTATTGCAAAGTGGATGGAGATTGAAATGAAAGCAAAGGACCTAAGGGGAATGTGGCTCCTTTATAACGTGATTTTAACTGATATAGCCAATGACATAGCGAAGTCGTAAATAATTCGTTCGTTGTTAGGACTTTCTCCACTCGAGTTTAAACAAGTTGAAGGAGCTTTCGACCTGCATTTCAGGCCTTGGTCAGCAGTTTAATACATGGTAGAGAAGCACAATTAAAAAATCCTGATACAAATGGTGTTTACAAAACGCTAAATATTTCAAATCGGAAGCCTCAAGGTTAAGAGGACAACACACCTCTATGATGTGTGAGAGTGATGTGTGAGAGATAGCGAAGTTGTAAGGCATGCCGGAAAACCCGGTACTCTATATATCATTTATCTTGAAACTCAAAATTTCCGTATAGAAAAGCTAAAAACTACCTGAAATGTACCCCACATGTACCCTTAGCAGCAGGCCACTGTTGTCAGCTGTTGGTGTGTCGACATATGCTGACGTCACGGTATCAGCCAATTGAAGCCCTTGAAGCCTATTGAATATGGTAGTGGTTGCCAGATCATGACATCCGCAAGCAGATATTTGTTCATTTCTCTAAAGGAGCATTTAAAAAGAAAAATTTTGAGCTATTGTACATTTTTCAGAAGCATAATGGACGCTTCCATGATTTTTGGCTACAAGTTCCCCTAATTACACTAAATTTCAGGATTGAACCAAGGTGCCACATTCCCTTTAAAGGGAATGTGGCACCTTGGTCGAATCCTGAAATTTAGTATAATGAACCAGGAGCGGCAGTTATCAGTCAAGGGCAGGGACGTAGGAACCGGGGGGCAGGGGGCAGCTGCCCCCCTCCCCCAGCTTTCATGATTCTTAACACGCGCATTGACGGGGGTCTGAGCCACCTTCGCATTGACGGGGGGGCGGGTACCCGCCCCCCTAAGATCTCGAGAACCACGGTAGGTAGCGAAAAACGGTAAACAGCGTTGGGCTGCCCATCCACTTCTCCATCGAAAACATTTGAACCATTTTTTTGTCAGGTCGCATTTAAGGTCACGAGAGGTCAAAACATGCCCGTCATAGGGATAACATGTAAATTCAGTTTTTCGGCCATGAAATCTGAACAAGTAAAGATAGAGCAAAACGACTTGAACTATATGAATCCTCTTAGCAAGCCGAATCGAATGATATATAATTTGACCTTGCTAGGTCAAATCAAGGATTTGACCTGACCTGAGGTCAGGTCAGGGTCAAATTATATAAAATGCATATCATTAGAACCGCAAAGCCCAGGCGAGTCTAATGCAGCTAAAATAAATGCTCTATCACCATCCGTTACTGAGTTATTCCGTAAAAACCATTTTTCCCATGTATTTCCAATGGAGAGGCCATGCCTCGTACCTGACCTTAGGTCATCGATATCAAAAATACCGGAACATATTTTAGAGAACTCGGTAGGGCCATTATGTGATGTGAGTTTCAATCGGATAAGTTCACCCTGCTCCGACTTATGCTATCTTAAACTTTTTTTTGAGGTTGGGTCACTTGACCTGTACTGGTGACCTGACCTGAGATGACCTAACCTTAAAATTTTCACAGAAGTTGTAAAAATGATGAGGGAAAAGGTATACCAAGTATGGCGGCGCTACGCGCCGCCGTTTTTCTGCTGTCTCCGAAAAACCCGAGGGGGGCGGGTACCCGCCCCCCCGTCAATGCGCGTGTTAACCATTAACCCTATGGCGTTGACTGGAAAGAAATGACTTGAAAATTCCCGCTGCCCCCCCCAACTTTGAACATAGTTCCAACACTCCTGGTCAAGGGCGGCAGTTATCAGCCAGGGGGCCGCAGTTATCAAACAGGGGCGGCAGGGATCAGTCAGGGGCCGCAGTTATCAACCAAGGTGCGGCAGAGATCAGCAAGGGGCGGCAGTTATCAGCCAAGATGCGGAATGTATCAGTCAAGCGGCGGTAGCTATCAGTCAGGGGCAACAGTTATCAGCCGGAGGGTGGCACTTATCAATCCGCCGGGGGCGGCAGTTATCAGCTAAGCGCCGGCAGTTTTCAGTCAGGGGCGGAAATGATCAGCCAGGGGGCGGCAGTTATCATCCAGGGGCGGCAGTGGTCAGCCAGGGGCGGCAGTTAACAGCCAAGGGGCGGAAGGTATCAGTCAAGGGGCGGTAGTGATCAGTCAGGGGCAGCAGTTATCTGCCAAGAGCCGGCAGTTTTCAGTCAGGGGGCGGCAATGATCAGCCAGGGGCGGCAGCAGTCAGTCAGGGGCGGCAGTTAGCATCCAAGGGGCGGCAGTTATCAGTCAAGGGGCGGCAGTCATCCGCCAGGGGGCAGCAGTTAGCAGTCAAGGGGCGGCAGTTAGCAGTCAAAGGGCCGCAAGGATCAGCCAGGGGGCGGCAGTGATCAGCCAGGGGCGGCAATGGTGAACGAGGGGCGGCAGTGATCAGCCAGGGGCAGCAATGATGATTCGGTGGGTGACAGTGACTAACCAGGAGGGGCAAGTATATGGATGTTGAAGTAAACCGGGGTGTTTAGCCAGGGCCGGCATGAATCAAGGCGGCAGTGATAAAACAGAGGTGTCAGTGATCAGCCAGCTGATCGGTGATGAACAAAAGGCGGCAGTAATCATCTGGAGGGGGGCGGAAGTGATTAATTGTTGGCGGCAGTGATCAGGCAGGGGCGGCAGTGATGTGGCGTCATAAATCAGGGAAAAATGATAAGGCAGGAAGCATTGATTAGCTAGAGGTGGAACCAATCCGAGTGGAAGTAATTAATCCGGGCTGGGAAAACCTGACAGGGACGGCACGAATCAGGGTGGCAGTGATGAGATAGGGTGACACTCTTCAGGGTTGCGGTGATAAGCCAGGGCCGGCACATGTATTGGGGGTGCTCAGCACATGATTGGGGGTGCTCGACTTAGAATTGGGGGTGCTCAGGCACCCCCAAAGAGATAGAAAATTACACCCTTAGTACGATGTTGTAGCCCCAGTTCCATGTTGGTGCCGGTCAGCTGACAGCTGGAAGGAGCTTTAAATGTGGCTGTGCGTACCTAATAAAACAACATAAACTTAGTGTTACGTTCTCCCTTATAAAGTACGAAAAAGAATTGCACCCCAGGCATGAAATCCAATCGTTTATCAGGGATGATTGATGCCACCCAATCTTGGGCTTCCCCTCACAGTTTTATCAGTTTTCTGGCAGACAAGCAACAGTGACAAAGCACCGGGGTGTGGATTTCTATCTCTTTGGGGGTGCCCCGGCACCCCCCCATGATTAACTGGCCACCCCAAATGGTGATTTGGGCACCTCAATCGCAGCAAAGTATTAATGATGTGCTTAAAGAAGAGGAAATCTTCGGCAAATACGTGTTACAGAATTGTAATGGCATTCTGCTTCTGACCTAAAACCTAATATTTTACCAAGCAACGGAAATCCTCAGGCATAATGGACAGTGGCGGATCTAGCCAGTAGGTTTGGGGCAAGCCAAAGTCGATAAAAAAACGTCACGTGGTGAGAGTATGTCACAATTGATAAACCCAAGTATCGATAAGCAAGAACACGTCGCAGGGTCAAACATGTGGCCACAAGGCTGCTTGTTTTGCTATGCATGGTCCAGCGTTTACACTGAAGTTGACTGGTTCTGTTTGAAGTTGATAGTTGAAACACCAACACCTTACTTATAAACTAGAAAGGAGTCGGGACAAAAAGGAGGTCGACAGCTTTGGGGGTCAAAAACATGGTTTTGCTCCGAACTTTTCCGTTTAGGGAGGGGGCAAATGCCTTTTTTGCCGCCCTGGATCCACCACTGATAATTAACAGTTAGCAATGAATGTACATACATACCAGCAATAGAACTTATTGCATGCTCCATACTTAGCAGTGTTGCAGTCCATAAGATACTGCAAAGTAGAAGTTATTCACAATATCTCAATTATGTGCATATTTGTCACCCCACAATAAGTTCACACATTGGAAGTATTTGAAATCAGCAAAAGGGGCAGCATCATGGGTACCTCTGTTCTGTAGCGTCAGGTGTTTTCAAACATTTATACGTATTTGTAAATATTTGTATGCATCGACATATTACATACTGCCCAATATTGATAAGCAGCGCCTCTTCTGTTGCGTCTCCGCCGCCGGCTGATATCATGCCATGACGTGACAGTCCGAGGGCATTTTATTAAGATGCAATAGTGTTACCAAAAATGTAATATGAGAGTTTAGTTGCACGACTACTCATTGTGCCACTGATCAAGAACAAATAAAAGCCCACAACGGTATCCCTCCCAATATAAAAAACACTGGTCCTTTATTACCCCTATACTGATCCCAACTGCACCTGAAAAACAGCTGCATGAACCAACCAACAAACTGACTTTGAAGCCTTTGGGCAAGATAATTCAGGCATCACCAAGAACATGCTTAACCTACAAACAAGTCGTATCCTCTGTTCGCCGGATGTTTCAGAAGTAGTTTGCCCGATCGCTTTGTCGATTGCTTTCCCCACCAAATATAAGTAGAAAAAAATGAAATAGGGCAAGGAAAATTAAGTACAACCACAAGAAATGACACTGAAACACTACAATAAATATATTTTTGAGATTGTTTTGCTGTATGCCCTATGAATTGTTTAGAATACATATAAATATTCTTGGTAAGCATGTTTTGATATTCTGTAAATATAGTTATTTGGCTATTATTCATTCACAGGGCTAGTTGATAACATTTATGTGGCGCTTCACAACGAAAAATACAGCGCCTTGGATGCGAATAAAAACAGAACACAGTTCTGTGTGTGGTATGAGGGTCTGTGTTTCAAATGATAAAGTGTTTGCTTTTACCACCTACCCTAGTTTAGATCATGACGGTCCATGGAAAATATTAATCCGAATTTATTGGAAACAATTTTTGAAGCATACGTGCAAAAATAACATTTGTGAAACAGACGGAAGGACATTGCAGTTTGTCTCGTGTGATTAGGTAAACTCTCTCGCGCTGACCTTAAAATGGCCAGGAACCTTTATCATCATAATAATTATAGTTTTTAGATGCCGCAGCTACTTTGGCTTTTGGCGCCCATACCACTAGATGAGTCTTCCCACTGGTCGGAAGCTATCACTGACAGGTGGATATATCCTTCCCCCACTGTCTTTTATCGTAGATATATTTTTTTACAAAATGTTGTATGCATTACGAGTATATTTACTATGTATATGCTCAGTGCCCAACCACATGAAGCTTTGAAATTACATACAGAGCTGGGGTATGAGTTTCTATCTTCGGATGTGGAGTGCCCGCCCAGTCACCTCTTATTTTTCATATTAGGCAGTGCAGCATTTATTATTTTCATTTATTTAAGAGGGTGTATTTTACAGTGTTTATAGTGCAATGCTTCTCTTAACGCTGTTGCAGTGGGCGCCCCAATGGATTTCTAAAATCCACGTTAGTATGGTGGATCTATTGACAGTGCCCTCATTAGACAAAAACATTCCGTTGCCTGTAACTATTAGGTTTCACCATATAATTTTAGACGTCGTGGTATGACGTCTGAATGGTGAAATGCGCTAAAACATCGGTAATGGATCGAGTTCCAAATTAAATTTAGTGCCATTTAACCATCCAACATGGAACAAAGCAGCACGTGCTTCCCTCTTCTGGTATATTATCTGGTTTTTCTTCGGCAGAGCTCTCATAAGTTCACGCTCTCTATCACTCGTCCCACCGTTTTGTGTATGTATTAGTACATACCTACGTCTCTCTCCTCCCCTTCTCTCGGTTACCTTCGGGCCGGGTCCCACTCCGTTTCTCTCAGCAGGAACCCATCTCGCGACACTCCTAACTTCAGCGAATTCGGCCGACGACTAGCCAGTGCTGACTGCCGCTGTCTCGCCTGTACCAGAGTATCGGATAGTGGCGCAGATAATCAAGCCAATGTAGGGCAAAATATGGCTAGTAATGCTTGGAAAATATCTTGTTGAAACATCTCCTGGTTTATGGTTTAAGCTCCAGCATTCTCATGGAGAAATGTCCGCTGAATTCCGCGCTATACAAGTGAACGCGCCTCCACCAATTAGCAGCCGCCATCCGCTGGCTGCCGATTGCCCGCGGGGCACAGAGGTTAGAAAGGTCACGCCACTGGGCGCCGCTGACGCTGAATTCAAGGCTCGGTGGGGAGGGGTCGCGTGGCGGATTACACAACGTAAACGTGTGGTATCGAGAATGGTGGTCGTTCTACCTGCTGTTGGACTGAGGGAGGAGGACAGATGTAGGATAAATTATGTGCCCATGACTGGCTGTATGGGTTAGGTGTGTGTGCTGTTTGCGGTGCCGATATCACTTAGTTAAAACATGCGTCTGAGTTCATTAAATGATTTCGGTATATGAATACGCTTGGCGGGTAAAATTTCAGGCCCCGATTTCGAATCCTTAGTATTTTTTTTTGGCAGCAGAGTAAATGATACAGCTTTGCATTTTTTCATTGACAAACCCTTATTGACAATACAATACACAGGGTACATGTGCTGACTTTTCAGGTGTGTGCATCACTACAAGCTCAAGCTGATACAATGGTGATTTGAGGCGGAGGTATAAATAACTGACCGTTCAAACAAGGATGGTCTAAGGCAAATCACAGGATGCACGAGGCAATTGACTGAATAGGTATGTATATTTTAATGGCATTTAGCGTCACTTTATTCCTTTAGCATGGGCCACTCCTCTATCACATTCTTTCGATGCCGCCGCCACGCGGCCTACAGGCAGCCAGAAGTCACTATTGTGCACTGCTGTCTAACCATGATTGTCCGACGTTCTATTGTGAGCACACAAATCAGTTTGTATGCTACAATACTGCGCTGCTTGTCTCCCGGATGACGTCGCGTTCCTAGTAAGTTATTGTTTTCATCAATTAATGTTTTTTGTTACACCGGTATCAGATTAAGACGTTCAGCACTCAGCTTTCGAAATATACCTAATTTGTCGGAACTGGGGCAGTGGGTGGCCTCACATCATGTCAAGTATTGCAAATGTTGAATCTTAACACAATAAATACCTTTTGGGGATGTTTTGATTTTTAAGTCCAGACATTCCGTTTTGACCGAAACAATACAGCACACGGAAATTTTGGTACAAGGATGGGAGAATACACTTATGAACGTCAAGCAATTCACGATAAATTGTTTAGAGAGGCGGTAGCTTTTGAACCGCTTAGTGTTCAATATGTTTATATCGATATGTTTATATCTTCAAAAATGTTAGATGTCTTCAAAATGACACATGTCAGTGGAAACGAAAGCTGAACGGCCTCGAATAGTGATCGGTTGTTGCTTGGACATTAACCCATCACCGCCTGGGAGGTCCGATCGGACCCCCTCGGCTTTTTTGAAAATTATTCTGAGCCGATTCAGATGAGACCGTCGCTTTGCAGGGCTCTAGAGAGATAAAATCGACAACTTAAGACCAAAAATTGACTTCAGGTAGGTCAGATCAACGAGTTGTGACGTCCTTGGTAGGCGATTCCGTTCTTCTAAAATGAGGCGGACAAAACCAGAGTGTAACTCGGCTTCTACAAGAGTTAGATAGAAGTTTCTAAACATTGTTTGAAGGCTCTTCAAAAATCTGCATGCTACCATCCATTTCGAGGTCAGCTCAATACCAAGGTCGCCAGAGGTCACAAAGGTCACGATTCGCAAAGTTGTTTATGTCTATAACTTTATTCTTCGCCCGGGTGGGGGTCTTTTTAGACCCCCTCGGGTTTTTCGGAAGCGACCAAAAAACGGCGGCGCGCAGCGCCGCCAAACTTGGTCTAACTGTTCCTTCATCATTTTTACATCTTTCCTGAAAATTTCAGCTCAAGGTCATATCAGGTCAGGTCACCAGGCCAGGTGAAGTGACCTCACCTCAAAAAATTCTTAGAACCACATAACTAAAAGAAGGGTCAATCGATCAAGTTCAAACTCATGCCACATATTGGGCTCACCAGGAGCTACAACAAATGTTCCGGGATTTTTGATATTGGTGACCTAAGGTCATGTGCAGAGCATGACCTCCCCATTGTAAATACATGGGGAAAATCACGAAATGAGCTTTTTCAGTAAGTATAGATGGAATCAACTTCAAACATCGGTTACGACTTGCTTTTAGCCCATTTCTGAAGTTGATGCTAAACATTTTGGCTTGTGACCTTTAAAGGGTCACCTTAGGTCAAATAAACATTTTTGGTGTTTTACTCTATAAATTTTAAATAAGATAAGATAGAACTTTTATTTTGTCACCAAAGTGTTTGTATAGTCACTGCAAGTCAAATTATATACATCATGACTATGCCAGGTCAAGTTGGGTCAGACCGTTGACCTGGGTCAGGTCAAATTCTTAAATTTGACCTGGCATAGCAATATCATATATCATTCGATTTGTATTGACGAGAGGATTGCAATGGTGCATAAACTATGGCTGCATCATGTTTGGTTTGGAAGCTATTAGCGAAAAAGTAAACGCCCTTATGCATGGGTGGCTATGGACATTTCCAAGAATATGCCCAATAATCAGTGACCTGTAGCTCCCTAGGCTTTGACCTGACACGAGAATGAATCCCACTGCCATAAAAGCACATTTCAAGGGCTTTCGAATGGTGTTAGAAAAATGTTTCTAACTATCATAGTTTTTTAGATATATCAGGTTTTCTTAGTACACCCCATATTAGCGATTTTGACCTATTTTGACCTCTGGTGACCTTGATATTGACCTGACAAGAAAAATGACCGAAGTATTTTCGATATCATTTTTGAAGAGCTTTCGATTGCCGTTTTGCGCTTTTTCTAGCTCTCTTAGTTTTTGAGATCGTGGGGGGTCTTTTTTAGCCCCCCCACTAGGGCGAAGGTGGCTCGTACCCGCCACCGGGGCAAGGGATAAAGCAAACAAGATACAGTCCTATATTTGCTATCTTAGTGATGAGCATGACCCAAGGATTCAAATGATGTGTAAAATATCCCTGAAAGGTTATTATTTATCCTTGACCTAAGGTCAATGCCATAATGTGATCTTACAAGGTCATGCCGCAGAGAATTTCAATCCTGAGTTCAAGACGAACACATTGATGACTTTTTTCTAGACCTCTGGCTTTCAAGATGTAAGATATTTTCTAAATGGGTATAAATTTGACCCATTTTGACCCACTTTAACGCCATGGGTCCACGGGTACGCTTTAAACTGGGGATCCAGAGTAAAAGAGGATAAGACGCTTCTAGCGCAGTTTTAATTTGTCTATCACTTCCGGTTCCCGAGATCGTATGGGATCCTATCACACCCCCGTGGGTGGTGTATATGAAAAAGCACAGGCAGTGACGGGTTAATGAGCTGTACTATATACCGGTGTGAATTTACATCCCTTGGGAATGCCCGGGCACCTGCAATGAAATATTCATTTAGTGTTAAAACATTAAATTGTATTGTTAATCATTTCCAGAATTCAAACGGACTGTGTGATGGCTAAAATGAAAATAAAATTATGCTCTCTCTCTCTTTATATGACGGTGGTTTAATTTTTTCTTCACAGTTTGACACCCCCAATGATTTTTGGAAAGCCACAACCCTGTCAAAGCATTAATATATTACTCTGAACCTTGCTTTCGTCGTTAGCCGCCATCTTCTCGGGGATATTTTGTAGATTCTTGGCCACCTTGATAAATCCCATCTCCCGAATAGCCAGGCCTATGGTACCAGTTGACGTTGGAAGATATGCACTCATCTGTAGCCGCTTTCGAACGTCCGTACAAAATTACCTGCACATATGTATGCCGGTTTCTTCTCGCTCCCACTCATTAGGCAATAAGTGTCCGTAAAAACGCTGAGACCTCCGTCCAATTCATTAGCAATGCAAAGCTTGTGAACGAAATCGTGCCCATGTAGTGTGTGTGTGTATGTACATCTGTACACGGACCATCAAAGTTGTATTCTAGGTCTTGAGATAAACGAGGTTCAGTTGCAGGTGTACCTTATCTCAGAAATATTGAGCACGCACGGGAGTTGGGCTGAGTCACTGGCAGATCCAGGGGGAGGACCAAAGGGCCGTGGCCTTTCCAAAAACTAAAGTAGTATCTTTTGCCTCCGCCCCCAAAAGGACCAAATTTTGGCTGTTTTTCTTTAAAAGTACCATGTTTTCACGATTTTTAAAATCAATTTAGCCCCCCAATGTCGGTTTGGCCCCCTCCAAAATTTCCTCCCGGATCCGCTAATAGGCTGAGTTGCTGCATCTGTAGGGAACCGAATTGAAATTACTGCTTTTCGGATTAGCTAGTAGCCGGTACATTGCTGAGAAGGTAATATATAGTGGAGAGTGGGGTAAGATGCCCCATCGGGTAAGACGCCTCATCCCCTCTTTTGGCAATCCGGGCCACCACTGGTAAATAATATTGTTCTTGGTCGAAAGCAGAGGCTTTGATTGTTTCTTGCGCAAAAATTCAGCTCCCTCCTGTTATTTGCGTGAAGCTGGTGGGTAAGTCTTTGTTTCGATGTTTTTCTAAGAAAAAATGGCTCACATAGGTTGCAGATATCTCGAAGAATATTGGATGCGTGCTTTGTTTGACTTCCCATTACAATTGTTGGCATATTTAACTCATTAACTGAGCATTTCCCTTGAGTGTATTAATTGTATGATTTTTGCCCTTCAGGTTTTATATAGTTTGGGTACTGATGGGAAAGATGCCCCCTCAACGAATGGGGAAAGATGCCCCATGGGCAACTTTCCCGGTGGAAAGGGGGCGTCTTTACCCCGAGCAATATAACGCCATTTGTTAGAGTAAACAACTGTGTCTTAAACTTGGGGTTAGTCCAAACCTTACCCACGGGCAGCTCCACGGAATTATTACTGGGGGCTGCGAACCCTAAACTGGTGATGGCGAGGGGGACGTGAACTTTAAATTGACCTTTGAGAAAGCTAATGACCATGAAGCTCATGAACAAATTTACATAGGTCAACGTAGGTAGGTAATGGGGAGACAATAAAAACCAAGGTCGATGCCCAAAACTTGTCGGGAGACGTCCTCACAGACGCGCGAGTTAGGGAATCCGTCCTCCCGTTCCTGTCTTATGCTTTCGACGCGCATGACCGTACGTGTTAAATGAGAGCACACTTCAATATGTCGCTTTGTGACTAACATTTCCAATTGAAGGCCTCGCACCTGAACCCAAGCCACTAACGCAAGGAATCCCATAACAGCCAAATTTTGTGGTTGGTGCTTTCATTCGATAAAGCGAATCCCAGCTCAATCATTAAAACCTTGAGACAGTTATTTGGAAGTTCACTGGACCTGGCCTGATGCCCCAACCGGAGATGACCTCATGGCGGGCTCAGATCAAACTGGTGTGGTGGAGGCGCAATGGAATTAAATTAAAATGGACAAAACCGTAAAAAATATTTTAAAACATAATTGGCCAAAATCGGTCAATTTTGGTCAATAAGGAAGGGGCTATGGCTGAGCTGTTTACCCTGGATTCGCCTATGAATGAGCTAGACCTGAAATATTCCACATGGTTAATCGTGCAAAGCTCCGTACCTGATCTCTTATGTCGTCCCTACATTTGCCATCCCGGTAGCCCAGTTGGTAGAGCTTTGGGCTCCGGCCCGCTGCTCAGGAAGGTGCAGTGGCAGTGCATATCCAGGCTTGGGATAGGTTCCCCTGAGACGCTCCGGCGCTCAATAGTTTACCCCACGTAGGTCGGCTGGCAACTGACTGGTGAGAGGGTGACCTGAGCGGGGCAGCCGTCCCTGTGATTTGTGGGACGTTTAACTTTGACTTCTAAATTAAATCTTCATTACAGGAGATGCTCGCTCCGATGGCAGGGCTAGGGTCTCCGCGACAAGTCCATTGATGACCTTAGTGAGACTCCGACTCCAAAAGCCGAACTTGCAACAACATACATCTAAAAAGGCTCTGTATGACAGACTAGTTAAAGGGGTTGCGAAAGCAAATGTATCTAAAAAGACATCGACGAGGCAGGCAAAAGCTGTATAAGGGAAGAAAGACAATGGGCGTCACGATACCAGATATCTCATCTACAGAGTGAGTTTTGTTCTCTCGTGCAAAGAATGGATCGAGTGCACTGCCTGGGAAGGCTGGGCCTGTGTGCCTTGACAAGAAAGCTAAGGTGGCTGTGCGCCATAAATGATAGACTGGGAGCCTGTGATGGTTAGTGGGAGGAAGCTTTGATTCACCTTTACTGTCTGAAGTGAGTGTTTTTGTACTTAACAACTTCTGGCCCATATTTTTTTAAATGGGGAATTGAAACAAAAGGAACACAGAAAAGACAAGGTAGGGGATTAAGGGGAGGTTCTCAGAAACCTCGTACCAGTTTACCTACTTTCGTACTTTGTTGTTTGTGTGTGTGTGTGTGTGCAGGGCATATTTTAACTTATAAAGTGGTGGGCATTTTACCCATCAGTCCCCCATGCTGTGTCCACCAGAGAACGGCTCGGAACGGCCCAGACCAGTTACATGATGCTCTAAGAGCGCCCTTTTTGTGGGAATGCTTGCCCTTTTTAGCCGGATGCCCACCAGCCTCAATTCCTTAAAATATGCCCTGTGTGTGTGTGTGATCTTATATTACTTTTATGGTATGCTTTTATCCTTGGTGTTTATCTTTAGTTTTACGTAACTTCGTTTTATCATTTGACGTGGAAACGTGAAAAACCACCTAGGTGCATGTTTTATCAATGTGTGTGGACGCTTCTAAATACATTCCAACTTCTGAATAATACTTAAATGATTACCAATGAAGCTAAGAACTGCGAAAAAGCTTCTTCATCAACGATAGACCAAAATGGGGTAAGATGCCCAGGGGTGGGGCATCTTACCAAGCCTCAGGGGCGTCTTACCCACCCGATGGGGTAAGACGCCCCTTTGCAATCCTCTGGTAAAATCATAATAGTTAGAAAATATGATAATTATCAGCAATTTCATCGACTCTATAAGGAAGATAAGTGATCATGCTACAACTTGGCATCTAAAGCAGCGCTGTTGGTACCGCGGTTATTCTATAATCCGGATTTCCCTAAACCCTGGGCATCTTACCCCACTCTCCCCTATATTGAAAAAAGATTACACTGTCATTAAGAAAAAATATAGTTGCCATCATTTCGTAATCATAAAGTACTCTGATCTTTTAAAACTACGATGCAGTAGCTTAAGTAAAACCCTGTTATCTTCGTCACAACACTCTATTCAATGGGCGTTGAAAACAGTAACAATGTGAGAAACAATGGCGATCGCTCAACAACGTGAATACTCTCAGCACAGACTTGAAAGACATGAAAATATCCTGCTCAAATGGTACATGGTGAAAACGAATGGATATTTGCAAAATGACATTCAGAGAAATCACCACACTCACCATCATCCAGACAAATTCCCCCTCATCACACAAAAAAACGTTCAGAATTGACTCCGTGGAATTGACTCCTCAGTAGTAACTCTATTCCCATCTAAACGGTCTCTGGCATTCAGAAAAGGCTTTCCGAACTGGTTAGCATTGTACAAGTCGTCACTGCGACGGTTAGATCAGTGGTGGCCGATGGGGGCAATGTTGTGCTTGACGCCCCACTTGAAGTTGCCGTCGTAATCGGTCTTCACGAACGCCTTGTACTGAGCCGGCAGCACGGGCTTGTGGTATGAGGGCTCTGGCTTGTAGACGGGGGCCGGGGGCTTGTAGGGAGGGGGCGCTCCGTACGGGTCGTCTCGGTCCTGGGCCTGGGGCTCTCGCTTGGGACGGGCGTCCTCCTCAACTGAAAATAGACGGCGACCTCAGCTGCTGATCGTAAGTAAGGAGTAACAGCGGAACAGTCAAACTCTAACGGGAATATCGGATGGTTCGTGGTTCTGCATTTGTCCTCTCGCAACGCAATACCACCGCAGCTTACTTTGGATCTCCCATGCAACAGTTTTTTGTTGCATAATGAAATACCGGACGGTATACCTATGTACTTACAAGCGGCTGCGAAGGCGTCTTGGTCAGCACTTTCGGCAACATCCATAGGAGCGGCCGCCGCGACCGCCACCAGGGCAGCTAGTAAGACCTGAGGACAGATATAAACACGCATGAGCGGCGGGCGGTCGCTAGCAAAGTACAAGTTTCTGGGAACTTATTTTACCAAATTGAAATACACTTCGAGGAGATTGCCAACCGAGCAAAACACAAGACGTTCTGAAAGAGATGCTAATGATTGTTCAACTGGTTTTAAAATTGATCTCACTGACGGTTTATGTAGCCTTCCTGAAGATTGTGTTTGGGCCTTTCTCATATCTGACGATGACCAAAAATGTAAAGTTACAACATAAATGTATGTTTTTCATAAGAGCTACAAGCTAAGCAAGCCACGTCTGCAAACGACTCAGTCTACAGTCTGCAAACGACTCAGGCTGACAAATAGTGTCAACAGACCTTAAAATATAGAAACGTTTGTCGTGGCCCGTCGGTGATATGTTTAAAAAACTAAACTAAATTAACCACACATAAAAAGTGGCCCTATCTCGCAGTGATCGTGTACTAAACCGTAGATAATGGAACAAGTAGGGACAACGATTCAATCAGAGATTTCCGGCAGTGCTAAAGGAGCGACCCATCAGCCCTGGACGCTACCAGCCGCATCACCCATCCCGCCATTTTGCAACGGAGGTACACTGGTCAAACTTCCTGCCTTAGTTGACATTTCTCATACATGGCCATACAGATATTCGAATCCAACTCTGGTCACTCCTGTAAGTTTAAGGTTTGTGTCAATTTTCAGGGAAGCCACTACGTGCCATTGTAAATGCATTGCCAGCTCATGTGCATAGCATTGAAAGGGGTTTGTTTTAGAAAAATAAACACATTTTTTATTTATCTTCCTCCTATATCTACATTACCTTCAAACTTATGTTACATAACTCTTAACTTATTTGTTAGAAAAATTGATACAGATACACCACTTCGGTACAAAGTGATTTATTAGGCACAGTTATCACCTATCCTGAGTCATCATCTCTATGCCGAAGCCATTATCTCCTCTGTCGCCTACGCTTGCCTGCACTGAGGCATCGAAGCATGGCAGTTTCTGCAACTTAGACAATGCATTATTTGTTCTTGGTGCAAGCTGATTTTTAGTCACTAGAAGGAAAATTAGTTTAAGGAGGCACCTATTGTGCTAGGTGTGTTTTAATTTTATTTTCATTTATCAACTCTCCGAATATTTTTTCTTACTTTTGCAATTAGGCTGAAATCAGGACACTTTTTATTTTCCAGTGCCCCCAGCCCCGCCCAATTTTTGACGCGGATTTTGGATGTCTTCATGGCTGCGTCGGACGCACGGTTACTCAAACCGTAATTATCACCATTGCGATGACACTTCTGTCTTGCAGTGCAAATGTTGTCACGGATGGAAGCGAAGACCGGGCTCAACCCACAACGAATCAACGCCAGCCACTCACCACTGAGATGTTCATTTCTCTGCTCCGATGGGGAACGGGCACTGTGTTCTCCAGCTTTCTCGTGGCTGGCTTTATAGCGGAGCATTGCGCCCGTCACCACCGCGCGGCGCCGTCGGCACTTTCGACGCTGCGACGCGCCGCGGTGAGCCGCGCTGACTCGTTTCTCTGCCCAATCGAGACCCCACCTTCCCGCCGCCGCTAACATTGCCCTGACCTGAAGCTAACTGAGTGTGTGCTGGACATTGTCCCCCGACCTCCGCACGACCAGGAGTTCAACCCTAACACCATTGCCATGCACGGGGTGTGGAGCAGCCCGCTTGCCGTTTGGAAGTTAGGAAACATATAAACACGAAGCAAGCCGCCTGTTAGGCGACGGCTTGAACTTCTCGATGGTATTCAATTTCTTTTAATTGAGATCCAACGTTTAATGATAGCTGCAAGAATGGACTTATTGAAATGGTATAAAATATGCCCACGGCACACTTATGCGGAAAATGTTATGAGCGTGCCAGGTTACTATTCCTGAATTGCGGCCAGAAAAACGGTTGAACACTCGCGCAAATCCGTGAGAATGGTCTCATTCTTTATGATTTGATGTGACCCACTCTTGCAATTGGTTTAAAATATATAAGATAATATTTGGTTCACATGTGCGTGGCAGCATTTCCCTATGAACACTAATTTGTATGATATTTTTGAAAGAATTGAGAGTATCGATTGCACCTCCCAGTGGGGCGAGGTTTACACCCGCACTGGGGAGGGGTCTGGCACTAACGCACACTGGAGGAGGGCCTGGTGGACCCCAGGGATCGAAAAACCTACCATTTGGACATTCTAAACGGTGACAGCCCAAGGTGGGCAAGGTGACAAAAATCAGCCGACATATTACACCCAGGCAAATACAGGAACAAATCGCTGAAATTGGCACCTGTAATTTGAACTGGCAGTGTTTTTCCGCAACTAGAATGGTCCAGGGGGATCCATTATTATCCTACTGACGCAAAACGTGCCACATCTTGCAGCCTGGGCTGATGACATATTTATGGCTTGACATTTTCAATGGTGACACACTGAAAACTTTTTCGGCCCCTGGTGGACCCCCTGAGATCTCGGAAACTATGAGGCTTAGAAAAACGCCGGTTGGGGGTGGGTGGGAGCTATGGTGGCGTACATAATAGCCAATTTTCATTGACTTTGGTTTATGTCTTCATGGTCAAATAGTGTCATTAAGGTTAAACGTGCTAGGGACCTATCGTAAAATGGCGCAATTATGCGGGAAAAAGTCGGCAATATGCTGAAGGTGGATGAGGGTTATAAAAGGAAGGTCATACAAATATTTCCTAAAATTCTGAGGTCAAGGTCATCCAAGGTCATTGACTTATGACGTCATAATGTGGTATACTGCATATAATGTACGCTAGAACTAGCACGATAGCAGCCGTTGAGTGAGAAATGAGGATTGACCTTTTTCCATGACCTTTGACCTCGGGCTTTACATTGATCTTAACTATTATTTTAGAGCATAATATACGTCAGAATGGGCAACATCATTTTACCGGAAGCACTCGCCAATTGTTATAGTCTGGCATGTATTCTTGACCTGGTACCTATGCAATGGCAGGTCAAATATTTGTTATTTATTGTTTATTTCTCTGGCTATAGCTATGTTAGCAAATAATTATTCAGTTGAATATATATGTGTAGGGAAGAGGCCGGTTGAGCCATGTTTTACGTGCTCACAGTTGCTAATCATAATAAGTAGGTAACAAGCTAAAGCCAAAATTAGCCAGTAAAGCTAATGAAAAGACTTCCGAGTATTCGAGACTAATTCATTGATTTTTAAGGCTCATCAACGCACGAACTGCCAGGGTTATATGGCGTTGCCAACTCTTAACGCCCGCCCCGGGAGACCTCCGAGCCACCTTCGCCCTGGTGGGGGTGTACAAAACACCCCCTCGAACTCGGCTCCTATGCGGGATAGCGAAAAACACGAGCGCTGTTGGATAGCTTATACAAATTCACGACGAAACTACGTGAGTCACTTTCTGGCTCAGGTCAATATTGAGGTCATGACTGTGACGTGCTTCTACATGAGAAACAGTAGAATTTGTTTGGTTAAGTCAAAGAAGGATGCATGTTAGAGTACAGTTTTTGGGCTCTACCGTCTGACAGAGTTGAGTTAAATCATTTTTAGGCACCATTCGCTTTCTCTCGTCACGGGTAATCAAATGATGCATAATATGACTGTACTTGGCCAAAACACTTTGACCTCAGGTGAGGTCAAGTTCACTATCCAGCCTAACTCAGTCAATATACATATCGATCGAGGTGCAATAGCAATCCAAACGTAATGGCGTCAAAATAAAAGTTTTATAATCATTTCCTGCAAAGTTATTGACCCAATTCTGAAAACTACCTAAGTAGCCCCATGTGACCCCTCAAAGATCACAGGTCAAAAATTGCAACATGAACCTGGAGAGAGGCCCATAATACTACAATTTGGATAAAATGGAGGTATTATGAGCCGTATTTACGCAAATACAGCCCAATTCCTGTTTTCCCTTGCATTTCCAATGGAGAGGTCATGGTGCCTCCCTGACCCTAGGTCATTGATACGGAAAATCCAGGAATAAATTTTGTAGCACTCGGTGGGACCATTATGTGGTATAAGTTTCAATCCGACAGATTCGCCCAATTTTTACTTATACTATCTTAAACATTTTTTAGGTGAGGTCACTTGACCTGCACTGGTGACCTGACCTGAGATGACGAAAACTTAAAATTTTGTGGGAAGTTGCGGAGTTGATAAAGGACAATCGCTTGTCTGGTGAGCAATTCTCTCAGACCAGAGCGAAGAGAAATGCTAGAACCAGCAGGTGCTGAAATGTTAGTCATCGAAATAAGAACCAACCCAGCGATCATCCTCGCCATCTGCTATAGTCCACCAGATGATCTTAACGCCCTGACTACGACCATGGCAGCACTGCGAAACATAACAGAATGTTTTCCCGCCAAGGCTGTAGTGGCGTTAGGGACTTCAACGTTCCAGACATCATTTGGAGAGCTGCTGACGGACTGGGAGCCATCCCGACAGTCACCCGCCGCTCAGCAAGAACCAGAATTTTTGGATGGTTACCACATTGCTGGATTTACCCAGTATATAACTCAACCGACTCGTGGGCGGAATTATCTCGACCTGGTGATGGGAAAGGGAATTGAAGCAACCGCTATGGTCAGACCCAGCCTTATCCCTTCGGACCATTTGGAGGTGTCCTGTGACATCAGTGCTTCACCTCAAGCACCTCCACTGGTTTCAGAAAGTCGGCGTTTAACTACCGGCGAGCCGACTGGGAGGGCATGCGACAAACGCTGAGGCTGCTTCCTGGAACCTGCTTGACGGGCTACCGGTAGATGAAGCAGTGGACCTTTTCTACGACCTCCTGACATCGACAATCCAAGACAATATCCCTCGAGTTACTCTGAGTCGACGTTACGCTCCCTGGTTTGATGCCGAGCTGCGGACTATCCTGAAAGAAAAGGAGGCGACTCACCGCAGGCTGAAGATGAACCGGAGCGAAGAAAACGAACGACTTTTTAGAGAGAAACGAAGAAATTTCAAACGACTGGCGGGTGCAAAGTTTACAGACTATCTGAAAGGACTAGTGTGCGACCTAAAATCCAACCCAAAAGATTTTGGAGTTTCCTGAAATGTTTAAGGGGTAAGAATCTCGCGATTCATTCATTGGTGGATGGAGACCAAAGGATAGAAAGTGACCACGCAAAAGCTGAACTGCTGAATCGCACGTTCGCAGCTAAGTTTTCTGACCCAAATGTGACGACGCTGCCTCCTGTTCGTGAACACGCCATTGACAGCCTGGCTACGTTCGAAATGTCAGAGGAAATCATCCGTGCAACTTTATTGTCCACAAACAAACATAAGGCTTGCGGCCCCGATGACATAAGCGCGCGCATAATCCATGAATGTGCTGATGAACTGACAACACCAGTAGCGAAACTCTGTCGTCTTTCCCTCGAGCAGGGTGTCTTTCCATCTCGCTGGAAGCGTGCGAACATTGTCCCAATATTTAAGAAGGGTGCGAAGTCATGTGCATCCAACTATAGGAGTGTGAGTTTGACCCCACTTTTAGTAAAGTACTCGAAAAAGTGGTTTTTACTTCATTGCTGTCTCATGTGCGCCCTGTTTTAGCTGATCAACAGCATGGTTTTATGTCTGGACGTTCGTGCGTTACGAACCTGGGATCGATGTTGAGCGTGGCCTGAGCAACATATCCGCTGGCTCACAAACTGATATAATTTATACAGACTTTAGTTCAGCCTTTCAAAGCGTAAGTCACAAACTTCTGGTTCATAAAATGGAAAAATCATTTAATATCACCGGGACATCATTGTCATGGCTAAAATCATACCTTTCTGGAGAGAGCAGCGGGTAGTTGTGAATGGCCAATGCTCTTCGTGGATCTCGGTTACCTCAGGCACACCTGAGGGGGACATCTCTCGCCCCTCCTCTTCGCCTGTTTTATTAACGACCTACCGACTGCTGTCCACTCGGATTGTATAATTTTCGCCGACGACTGTAAACTGTATCGCAGAGTTGACAGTACAGCTGATGCCACACAACTGCAGGTAGACATAGATCGATTATGCGCGTGGTCAATGAAGTGGCAACTGTCACTGAATCCGTCAAAGTGTAAATATTTAACTCTGACACTTCGTACAAAGCCCATTTTAGAAACGTACCACATAGGCAACTCGAGATTGAGAGAGTGAGTGAGATGCGCGATCTTGGAGTGATCATAGACTCGAAATTAACGTTTCAGTCCCACATCGATGACATGGTGCGAAAGGCCAACAGGGCTCTAGGGCTTTTAATAAGGTCTTTCCAGACAGGGAAGAATGGTCCATCACTACAGGGATAGATCATAAAAGTATGATTGTGACTTTTTGCGCCAACGTTCGGAGTATTTTGGAATATGGCTGTGTGATATGGGGAGGAGCTGCCGACACACATCTGAAACGTGCGGACAAAATTCAGCACAAGTTTCTTATTTGGCTCTGCGCAAGGTGTCGTGTTCAAAACGTTTCACTGGAGTATGCTGTCCTTCTCCGTCATTTTGGGTTGGCATCCTTATCCGCGAGAAGGTTACAGTATGATATTATGTTCATCAGAAACATTCATAATCACAAAATTGATTCACATTTTCTTTTGGAATGCTTCCCATTGGCAGGCCTCCCGTGCACTTCGAAACTGGTTGCTTTTCAACGTTCCCTACGCCAGAACTAACACTGTAAGGTCGAGCATGTTTACCAGAATTCCCCGTGTCTGTAACAGGTTTTTAAATGCAAATAGGGACGTTGATATCTGGCACACGAGCTTAGGAGATTTTAGAAGCGAGTGATCGCCTTTTCCTTTACTGTCTAAGGTGTATACAGTGTGCTCGACGAGTGGATGTTTTTAGCGTTATTTACATTTTATCGTTTTGTTTGTTTGATCCAGTGTACTGCTTTTATCTTATCGACTTCATCTATAAGTGGGTTTTACTGACCCGTTGGTGATATGTTTAATAAACTAAACTAAACTAACCAAATGTTTAGATTTATTTCTGATCTGTTATTCGCTTGACGTGGTATGAAGGAAGAGAACAAGTCATAGAGCGCACTTCCCGGGCGCAATTATAATTGCGACTTTCCCAAGTGAGGCAAAATCGCAATGCTTACGATTTTCTCGCCCTTCGCCAAGTTTATATTAATCGGAGTTAAGTCGTATAAAAGAGCGTTCAAGTCAGAAAATGTTTCTTAGTGGTAAACAGATAATCAAAGTTTGTGATTTTATTAGCAACATCAATTTTGAGAAATTTGTATATACCGAGCAATTTCCTTAGTGGGTGCAATACATCCGATCTCCCTTACAAAACTTTCGGAATTTGTTTGCAATTTGGCTGGAATCGCGATTATTTATGAAAAGTGAGGTCAGCCAGCTCGACTCAGACTTTATTTTGGGGAGGGAGTGGGGCTAGGGGACTCGAACTTTCCCCGCCATTGCCCCGAAACAGCCTCCGGATATGCATCCACTTTAGGCACTCAAACATTTGGGGAGGGCTTGAGCCCCATACCCCCTTGTATCCGCCTCTGGGTCAGCCCCCTTCTCGACGGGTATGAGTCGTAATGAATATTTAAACTATTTCTACGCTTCTGATGAGGAGTTAATTCTTTAACTTGGCACAGCGTGGGCTCTTTCCGTATACACGACCCCATCGGGGTGGGCATCGACCATCTTGGTCGATCGGACCCCTACGAGCTCAAGAACCTGAACTGATACGGACAAAAATTGAAACGGCACCAAAGGCTCCTTGCCGTTTTCTACTCTCGAGTCGAATTGAAACCATATCCGTTGACCCGTGACGTCACAGTGGGCCAAATACGTCAAATTTAGACGCATTCAAAAATATCATACAATACGGAAACCATTAGACCTATAACAAAAGGGCATCAACACGTTCGTCTTGACCCAACAATTCAAATAATATGCAGCATGACCTAGTCAGGTCACATAATCACCTGAGACTTAGCTCAAAGTAAAAAAATGACCTTTTAAGGTCGTCACTATGTTGCATATCATTTGGTTCCTTGGCTCACGCTCATTTCTGTGATATCAATTTTAAGACTGTACCTTGTTTCGTTCAAAAATTAAAAACACACACAATTTCGAAAACCATGACCTCTGGAGACATCTGGTGCCCTTGGTATTAAACCTGACCTTAAAATGTATGGCAGCATACCTATTTTTTGTTTCAAGAGTTCTTGAATTATGTTTGGAAAATTGACCTTGTTCTCCTAGAAGTAGAAACCAAATTACACCCTGGTTTTGTTATCCTCATTTTAGAAGAACAGAATCGCCTTACATGGGTTTAGAAATGACGTCATAAATAATTGTCCTGACTTGACCTGATAATCTATAAGTTATAATTTTATATTATAATATATATATATATATATATATATATATATATATATATATATATATATATATATATGTTATATATAATCTATAAATTTTCAAATTGACAACCTACAGGCCTGCAAAGCGACGCGCATCTCATTTGCATCGGCTCAGAACCATTTGCGAAAAACCGAGAGGTTTCGATCGTACCCCCAGGCGTTGAGTGATTTGCAAGCGCACTGGAGGGGGGTCTTGGAATTCCCCATCCATTTTCCTAGATGACCATTCACAGTAAAAAAACACCAGTTGATCACATATCAGAAAAATCAACGGCATATCGGAAGAATTTTGAAAATCGGTTAATATTGTTTTTACATACAGGCTTTCAAATAAAAACATATATTTCGAGATCGCTGCAATCCTGCGGTCGCAACCAGTTCCCCTTCTTTGAAGATCGACTGGTGGCGCCGAGTTATAAGTCCATATAAACGATATCATATGCCAAGGTAACCCCACATGAAGGTCAAGGTCAAAATCATACCAGCTTTCTCAAGGCCATTGGCCCCAGTGTTTCTGCTCAAATAGCGTTACCCAGTATGACCAGTATGACAGTATGACCCAGTCGAGGTCAAGGTCGTTAGGGTTAAAGGTCATGGGTCAATATCAATCCTCATTTTCCGCCCATCGGCTGCTATGGTGTCAGTCTTAGTGCAATTATATGGAATATATCATATTGTGACGTCATAGGGTTAAACTTCGATGACCTTGACCCTAAAACCTTAGCAAAATTTTCTTTAGAACCCTCACGCTACCAATTTGATCCGTTTTTAGTCCACTCCGACATTTTTGTGTGCCTAATCACAGCATTTCTCAATGAGTCCATAGCACGACCAATATTGAACATTTATGGCCTCGTTTGACTTTGAAGATATTGACCTAGATGAATGAAACTTCGCTATAATGTAGATCACTATAACCCCCATCCACCCATAAATCTGCGTTTGTCTAAGCCTCTTAGTTTTTTCGATATCAGGGGCCTATCAAGCCCATTCCAATGCTCCATAGTGCAAGGCCCCTCTCCGGTGCGGGAGGGGTGCGTTTTGCTCAATCTTATGTCCACTTATCCAGGAATCATGGGGCACAGATAGATCCAGGGACCAAGGGAGAATTGCCCTCTCCCTGACCGACCCTCGGCACCCCATGAAATAGTTACAGCACCCCCGCCCCCTTGAATATCACTTTTCACCCCACATTTGCGGATCCAGGAGCCACTTTTGAGGGGGCCAAACCAACGTGTTGGGGGGGCTAAAGTGGGGAAAAACAACTACAAATTTGTCCTTGGGAAAACATTTACTATTTTAGGCTTTGAATGGGCCCCTCCCCTTAGATCCGCCAGTGCACCCCCATCCCACCCCCAGGATGCGAGTATCGGCGCCCCCACGATAGAATTTGTCGCCCACGTGATAGGTTTTTCTGTCGAAAGGTGGCGTCCCCTGGTTCGGATGGCAGCCCTTCTGTCCCAATGTACCCCTCCCCCCCGATCAGTAATCCTAGATCCGCCTATGCCTTCGGGTGCTCAAACGAATGGTGTTATTTTTCCCGCCCACCTGAATGGGCTCAGTTACCGCTTCATTCTGTCGGGCGGCGATTGCCAGAGCGTCCAACGCCTCACTGCAGCCACCGTCACGCCGTCGCATGATGTCGAAAGCGGTCTCCCTAATGGCTGATAGTTTCACATTGCCGGCGCCAGCCTGCGACACGTGATGGCTGCGAACGGTCCCGCTGCGCCGCGCTGCTCCTTTCCCCTCGGAAGCCATCAGGGTCGTCGAATGTCCCCGCGAGAAGGCACAGCGTCAAGATTATGACCGGCTGGTCTGGGCCCCGTCATCAGCGGTGCTTTTTTTCACCGGCTGGAGCTGTCGGGGTGCAGGAGAGTCGGTGACCTCGATGCGCTCCAGAGGTCACGGGATCGCGCCCCGCCGGCTGACGGACGTAATGGCCGGCGTATGTTGCACTCGCTTTCTCTCCCTGTTGCGCCGGTTCCAGCAGAGTGGAGCCCGCCACCTCCTCTATGACCGAAAGCGCTCCGCCATGTTTGAGTGCGCGCGCCAGCTGACTAGTCATTCGGAATAGTTCGGCATCACATATTTCCTCGCAACACAGAACTTGTTATTTTAGTGCGAGCTAAGTTTTTATCATGGGCAGCTCCGTGGGGAAAAAGACGTCATAATCAATACCCAGTTACCTTTTGCAATGTTGATTGATCTCTTTTTGTGTTTGGAAGGCAGGTATGTCTTTTCAGCAGGCCTTCGTTTCCCGCATTTTTTTGCTCTGCGTGTACCAGTGTTGAATATATGCCGTAGTTTTATCTGAGGGTAACGACACGTGAAAATCAGAGATCTGCGTGCTTGCATCACAGGGACCACTGGCGGATAAAAGGCCCGAGTAGGGTGGGAGGGCAGCAGGACCGAGATGCCGGAGAGCGAGGGAGGGGTGCTTGTTCTGGATCGTGATAGTGCGTTCGTTGGAAAGCGCTGTTGATTGAGGGGCAGGGGTGGAACGCGAAAATACCAGCCCTCGGGAATTACCCTTATTACCGACTGATCGTTTCATCAACTCGCGAAGGCTTGCTTCTTTGCTTTTTCCGGAATTAGGGTGTGAATGTCATTTGGTCCTTTAAATATTTTCGCAGTTTCTAGAATATATTCGGTTCATGGGCGGACTATCGAGGAAGGGAGGGGCGAGGAGAAATTATCCTTTTTCAGCCCCTAGGATCAATACCTCCTTGATCCCCTGAACCCACTAGAGCCATCACTTTCTCCACACATCACGGTCGACACTGGCAGTTCCATGGAAGTGGGGCATGCTCCACCCACCCCCATCCCACTCACAAAACATTAAACTTTGCTCAAATTTCTTCAAAACAACCCAGCATATTATCCGATTTCCTCCTAAAGGGGTCATCTGAGTCTCCCATGGTGATTGGCCAGACATTGCCGATGCTCAATCACGCATGACAGGATATAAGTTGTGGAGTTCTGCCAGCATTTGGCAAGGCAAGAGTCGTGTGCACTGCGAACAACACTCAAACCAAATTCATACCCATGGTGTTGCCCTGAGGACGTATACTGACAGTATCAAGAACCCGATCACGTCATGTACGCCGAACCTATCTTTAACCCGCGCCCACCGGGGGCCATCAATGGCCCCCTCTGTCACCGAAAATATGGGCGTTAACGCGAATCTGAAAAGTGCATTAGAAAACTCACGTGAATTCAGAGTGAATTTACTTATTTTAAGCGCTCAGGTCAGTGGTTTGACCTCCAGCAGTCATGTTGGGTCACGATAGGCTATTTCCACTACAATGCGCAAATATACAATTCTGAAACCTGGGTATAGCTCTCATGCCATTAGAGCTATTGAGGTCTGGCAAAGTGCCGCTGATAGGAAAATGCCAGGGCATTCTCCGTTATGTGGAAGAAAATGACCTTCCGCCAGTGGTTTGACCTCCAAAGGGCACCTATTGACCTAACATGACCTGAGATCACCGAAGGTCATAGTGATCTTGCCGGATATCAAATGAAAGCCAGTGACGAAAATACACGATGACGTTTAATTCAGCGCTCTGGCTTGATGAGGTGAAGGGTTATCTATTACCAAAACGTTGTTTTTGACCCTTGGTGACCTGCGATGACCTCAGATATTTTTAATGGCGAATATCACCCCTGGAATCCGTGAAAAGGTCGCCAAGAATGATTTTCTGAGAAATCTGAACATTTGCTATCAGTTTTGTGACTTTTAGATCACAAGACAGCTTTTCCCATGCTTTTCAATAGGAGAGGTCACCTCATGAAACTGATCTCGGGACACCAAATCGAAAAATACGGAACAACTATTTTTAAGACCCTGGAGGCGTCATCAAGCGTAGAAAGTTTCAAATTGATCGGCTCAGAAATGCAGCTATGGTAGGGACAAAAGTTCAAGTGAGGTGACCTTGTCTGACCTCGCCTGGTGACCTGACCTAGTGTGGTGCGGGGTAAAAAAATAAATAAAAAAGAATGGTTGGAAAAACGATGGGGTGAGAGGTCGACCCCTCAACCGCGGTGCCGCGCTTCGTAGTTTCTCTGCTATTCTGAAAAAAAACTTAAAGGGAATGTGGCACCTTCACAACGTGATTTTAGCTGAGATAGCCAAGTTGTAAAGCAGGTCGGAAAACCTGGTACTCCATTATTCCATTTGTCTTCGAACTCGATATTTCAGTAGAAAAAAACTAAAACTTACCTGACACCAGCCCCCCTCAGCCCCCCGTCGCCGGCGGCCATTGTGAGCTACAGGTGTGACGACATATGCCGACGTCACGATGAGCATCAGCCAATCGAAGCCCTTGAAGCGTTTCAAGTATGGTAGTGGTTGCCAGATCGTGACATCATCCACAGGCTGATATTTCTTTTTCTAGAGGAGTATTTTTAAAAACCAAATATTGAACTTATTGTACATTTTTCAGAGAAATCATGAGTGCTTTCATTATTTTTGACTAAAAGTACGCCTAATTACACTAAATTCCAGGATTCAAACAAGGTGCCACATTCCCTTTAAGGCCATCGATGTACCCCGTGGGGCGAGGGTTAAATGAATTCTAAAGGCATATTAAGCATAATTTCGTTGTTACTAGTGGTTTGCCGAAGCGTCAGGAAATTGGGATCCCGCATTGACTGGTGTGCGTTTAAGCCTTATGAATTCGTTATTCATGCCTCGATCCATTCTTCAATGCATAGACGGACATTTGTATTGTGTGCTGCCAGATTTTTTAGACCGAAGTGTTGTAAGTGTGTATCGTAAATATATGAAAATATCAGTAAAAACAGAGGACCTCTATTTTAAAAGTCCGTTTTTCTAATACTTGGCTACCGTACTGAAGCGTAAAAACAGGTTTCCCTGCGATCGATTAATTAATAGAGTACCAACTTAGTGTTATGTCCCCGCACAAAAAGTCTAGCAGCTAACGAGTTCTGTTCGCGAAACAGCTACCGATCAATGGGGCTAAGAAGAGAACATTCAGGCAGAACCGCTCGGCAACACCTATGTCGGATGAAAATGAAGGGTTTCTCCACTCGGTGAAAAGTACTCATACTCCACTTACCATGTCATTCCGATTACCTCTGTCCGGCCCACAACCCAATAACAAGATGCTCTTAGAGTCAACAACCATGTAGCTAAAAAAGGAAACGAAATGCGCTTCTCTTCGCTACGTCAGTGTTAATATCCAGCAGACGAGCCTCAGTCGCAAGACCGTATATTTTTCAGCCAACGAGGGCATTTTATCGGACAAGGGCCCTAGTCAAAGCGATTAATTACCGTACAACGAGCGCCAACCTCATCAAACCACAGCTCACCAACTCAGAGATAGAGTCCTTCGGGCGTACCCTCCTTCTTGCGGTATAGCACACTCTCCTTGGCCTTCTTGAAGTCGTCGTTGGTGACCTTCATGCGGCGCTCCCGGAGCGCCATCAGGCCGCCCTCCGTGCAGATGGCCTTGATGTCAGCTCCACTGAGGTCGTCCTTGGCCAGAATCAACTCGTCCAGGTTGACGTCCTCGGCCAAAGTCATTCGGTTGGTGTGTATCTGGAATATTCGCCGCTTCGTCTTCTCGTCCGGCAGCGGGAACTCGATCTTGCGGTCGATTCGACCCGGACGAATCAGTGCCGGGTCCAGCGTCTCAATCCGATTTGTGGCCATGACGACCTGGCGACAGGACCGCGCCATCAGGATACAAACGACACGAGCTATACAGGCCTCGCTTCACAGGGCGGCAGAAACAAGCTGCGCATCTGATGGCCAGTCAGGCCAAAGTCGGGTAAGCAGCACCCGCTCCGAATGAATAAACAACAAATGTACAAAAAAGATGACGCCACGCGAATGCTACAAGCTACTGTAACGACATCGGGCTGGATACCACCCACCGCAGGTTAGTATCGCCACCATGTGCTGCACACACTGCACTAGTGCACGGCCTACCTTGACGTCTCCGCGCGAGTCGAAGCCGTCCAGCTGGTTCAGCAGCTCCAGCATGGTGCGCTGGATCTCACGCTCGCCGCCAGAGTTGCTGTCGTACCTGTTCACGTCGACACCACGGCGTCACCACACTGTCGCCGCACTCCGGGGTAGGCGACAGACCAAATCGTACGCCAACTACGCCGCCGATCGGCCACGCATGCTGCCGTTTTGAGATTGCAAAGTTTGAAAAAGAATTGTTCGACGAATAAGAAATACGTTTTGGAAAACATTGTTAGTTAAGAAAAAATGACTGTGATGAACTACCAAAACACTAAATTTCATAATCATCATCATCTTTGAGGTTTTAGGGCGCACCGGCCTAAAACCCAAAAGTGATGATGGTGATGAAATTTATGTTCATGCTATGACGACCGCCTGACGATCGCCTACCTGTTCATCACGGCCATTTTTCTTAAAGAACAATGTTTTTCAAAACCTATTCCTTACTCGTTGGATAAGGAATTTAAAATTTTAACCTCTGAATCCCTACATCTACTTCGAAACCACCTCTAGATTTCAGATAGCCTGACCAATGATCATTGACCATGCACATCATAAGCGTCGCCACCGGCAAAAAAGTGGGGGCCAACCAAACTTCAGACTGATGCTGACAAAAACTGTTCCACGTTGGGACCAAAAACTGTTTAAATTTGGGCTCCTCGTTGCCTTCCGCAGCGGCTGGGTCCCGGTTTTCTCCCATTTGGAATGAGATCAGGAAATTTTTGGCCAAAAAGTGGGGGGGGGCAGGCCCCTCCTGACCCCCCTTTCTGACGCTTTGATGCACATTGCACATGGACGACAAACGCTCCTAGACAGAAAGTGCTGCTTCCCCACCATAGGTGTATGACTAGAGAACTTCAAAAATATTGTTGCTAACTACTGCAACAAAGCAATCCCGATCCAGCCATACAGAGGACTAAGAGTGCTTGGAGACAACAAGCACACACTTATAAGACACATACGCTCTGTAAAACACTTCCTGTATACAAATGAAGGACATCAACTTGTTTGTACAAACAACCTCTGTTTCAATCACAATCCAGGTGGAAGATAAATAATAATTGTTGGGGTTTAACGACGTACCAACTGCCAGGGCCATACGGCGTCACCAACTCCCACCCTGTTGGAAGGGAATTTGGGGATCAGATCGACTTATTCAGAGGCTCCGCCGGGACTTGAACCCGGGACCGGTGGCTTAGAAGACAAGGGTGCTATCCACTAAGCCACCTCATCCCCCAGGTGGAAGAAATTAAAAGATCTGGTATATGTCTGGAAATGAAAACACGGACCTCCACAGTCCGGTACCTGGTGACCAGATTCTCCTTTTGGCACGTTTTCCCCATATTTGGTCCTGTATCTGCTCATCACCATGATATAAGTTAGTTTGTTTGTTATTTGAGTTTAAAGGCGCGCCAACCAGTGTGATCATATAGCGCCCATTTCGGTTTCGGCTACGTTCATAGTCAATTGGGTATCAGTAAAAGTAGGTTAAACATGCTAATATAATGATCTAGAAGAGATACAAAGGCCAACAGTCTTGCGTTAAAAAAGAGGACACGAACTTTGTATACTGCTTAACCAGGGTCATATATGAGCGTAAAACCAATGACTTTAAGAAATGACATAACGCGCACAACCATGTCTGAATCTCTACCAATCAGATCAGTCAGCGTAAACGCTCGCTGCCGATCCCCAAACTGCTCCTTTCTTTCCCTTGCATATCGGGGACATGAAACCAACACATGTTTCACGGAGAGCGGGGAGCCGCAGCGACGGCAAAGTGGTCGCGCGTCCCCGCACAACAAATATCGATGGGTGGCAAGTGTGTGACCGGTACGAAGCCGGCAGAGGGCAACCTCTTCACGCCGGCACTGCCTTGAGGACGTAGGCCACTCACCAATTTCATGCTTCACTGCGAGCAGCTTGTTGTTTGTGTTGGCGCTCCAGGGGCGCTGCCACTCTTTGAGGAGGTGACGTAGAATGTATGGAAATTTGTCAGTCGCAGCAATCGGCACCCGTCGCGTGCATGGCCTGAGCGAGGCCCGCTTTGCTGCTGAATCTGCTGCCTCGTTGCCTGCTAATCCAACATGGGCTGGCACCCAGCAGAGTGTAATCTGCTTCCCTGTCTGTGCTAGGCCAGTTCACCATGATATAATGGATTTTCTCTAGCTGCAGACTCACCGTTTGGTACCGATGGCATCAATCTCGTCGATGAAAACGATGGAGGGCGCATGTTCCTCCGCCACCCGAAACAGCTCGCGCACCAGCTTGGGCCCGTCACCCTGGCGGCGGAGCGCGAAAACACGTCAGACAGTCGCTGCCACCGCTGGCCTACGGAATCAAGCGAGACTTCATTGAAGTTGGAGAGAAAAACTCGGCATGAATGTATAGTGAGGACTGCTACATAGATCAGATACTGTTTATTTTGTGTAACACTCTTCTGGTATAAATGACAATGAAAGAGAATAAAGCTAGATGCGGTACACCTGATAGTGCGATAGCCATGACTAAATCATCAAATTTCAGCACCACAGAGCCGCTAGTATTTCTAAAATTGTTGCATAATTTTCTGACCATTCCTCGTTTATTTCAAGCATAAACCGTTAAAAAATCTAATGGGAATAAAAAAGCAGCAATTTAGGCGTTAAGCTTTTTCGAAGAACACTGACCAGGTATTTCTGAATGAGCTCGGATCCCACGACGCGCAGGAAGGTTGCTGACGTTTGATTGGCCACCGCCTTGGCCAACAAGGTCTTGCCAGTGCCGGGCGCACCGTACAGAATCACGCCCTTGGGAGGCCGAATGCCCATCTCCTCGTAGTACTCGGGGTGGGTGAGCGGCAGTTCCACCGACTCCTTGATCTCCTGGATCTGCGCGTCCAGGCCTGCACACGACCCGGGCGGTCGGGTCAGGGGAGGTCGCACATTGGACACTGGGACACCAGCGATGTGGGGTTGATATAACCATGTTCGTTTTTATACGATGAAAACGGGTTGCAGAAATAGCGAACCGTCTCAACGACTCTAATTTGGCGTAGCCTTCGAAAACTTCAACCGGCACCATCGTTGATCGACAGACAACATAAGGCCAAACGAACCCCCTAGTCACACCATATAAAATATCACAAGGCGGCTGGAGCCACTGACCTCCAATGTCGGCGTAGGTCTCCTGGGGCGCCTTGTCCAGCTTCATGACGGTCACCATGGGGTCGGTATCGTCGGAGAGGACGCCGATCACTGCGTGAACCTGACGGCCGCCAAACGCTGGGTCAGTGCAAAACGTAGGGACCGAGCGCAGCCCGGCACGAGCAACGGGTCTTGAAGGGTAAAATGACCATTGAAGTCGACACACCCGAAAATTTCAACAATAATTCAATAATCGAGCAACATCGCAATTCAGGTGCACCAGATATGTTGGAAAGAACGCCCAATATGGGAAAGCGCACACTGAGTGCTTTCCATAGCTTGTGATCTCACCCACGTGCTCATTTTAAGTTTCAGAGTAACTTTACTACTCCAGCTTTGAATGCATCCTCAGAAAAGCACAATTACGATTCACTCACCAGTCTCCTAAGCTAATGAGAAAACTTCTGACTACACCACACTTTTATCTCAATAAATGAGCTCTACAGCCGAATTACCTATTCTCTCCCTCCCCTTGGCCAGGACTTCGGTCGCCTACCTTGTGGTTGAGCAGGACTGAGCAGCCAGGCTCCAGCTGGTCCTTGTCCACGAAGCTGAGGATGCTGACGTAGTGCTCGCTGCCCACGCTGGTGCTGACAATGGCGTGGTTGTCGTCAATGATCTCTTCCAGGTTGCCCACCGACATGGGCGTTCCCCGCAGGTCATCGACTTTGTTACGCTCCTCCTGATGACAAGCGCGTGGCACAGTGATTGCACGATACGCCAACAAATCTGGGTATTGATTGTTCGGGTGAACGACGTACTAACTACCAGGGTTATACGGCGTTGCCCGTTCTCAACCTGTTGGGAGGATTTTTGGGCACCAGATCAAATTATTCAGATCAAATTCCCGGCTCTGCTGGGACTTGACTTCAGTATCCATGGCTCAAAAGACATGAGCGCTATCCACTGAGCCACGCAACCCCAGCGATAACTGGGTGTTCCAATGGTACCAGTATATGGCAATGGTTGGTTTGATGACAGTTTGATACCAAGTTGTGCCATTATCCATGATATATGTTGTTCATGTCGTCCAATTGACGCGATTGTTTAACCTCTATCCGAAGTAAACAACATGATCAAAGACTGCCTCACTTACGATTTGGATCAATAAACAAGCAACCAGACACATGCACCACCTTAGGATGACCTCCGAAGTATGACGATTGGCGTGACCGTCACCTTCGGCCAGTCTTAGGCAAAGCAAAGGTGTCCTGCAACCAGTCCAAGCAGGGATCCCCAGTCATCTATTTTCATCATTTGTCCCCTTGCAGAAGTCCAGGATTTTCTACAGATACATAACAGCCACACTTACTTCATTTTTCTCATCCTGGGGCTTTAGCCTTTCTTGGTTCTTGATGAATTCTTCTTCCATCAGCAGATAGTCCTTTATTCGCTCTAATTTTAGCTGCTTCAGACGACATCTTGTGTATGGAGTTACTGCAAGAAAATACCAAAATGCATAACTTTTTTCATTTTCCGAATCCAGTATGGTGTGGTGAAAGATTCAAAATTCACTTCAAAATATAACCCGCTACCTGTTTGTGAATCAATTGTCCCCATGGAACCAGAAATGTCAGCTCACATATGTTCAATCTGAAGTTAGGTATTGAAAATCATATATTTATGACAGGTTGAGTGGTATGACCCTTTGGGTAGTGTTAGCTTTGAGTATTGATAGCACGATCAGTTCCCATACACATTTTGGTTGGCCCTTAAAATCTGTAAGTCCTGCAGAGTTAAAGGTTCAAGCAGGCCTAGAGTGTGGGCTTGGCATCCTTCTCTACTTTAGCTAGGTCTTCTGCTCCTTCAACTTCCTGCACAAAAAGTTACACACCAGAACAGTCAGCCAGTTACATTCCACCAGTAACTAACCCTGAGGAAGTTTGTTGGCAGCATCTGGTCCCTTTGCCTTCTTGCGCTTCTTGCCCACTCTTGTGGGGATTGGCGGTTCATATTTACGCTTCTTTTCCTTGTCTTTGCCCTTGTCACCTCCACCAGGTCCAGACTGCTGCTGGCCCTGTACAGTTCAGATATTCACAGTGATCACCATGTACAGTGGGGATTATTAGGGATATGGGGAGTCATACCTCTTTTCAAATGTCGAGAAAAACTCAATCTGAGTGACACTGTGTCCAAGTGAAATAAAAGACAGGCCCCATAATCAAAATTTATTTCCCAATAGGGCTGGCTCCAACCACTTTTTGATTGATTTTAAGAAGATGGTTATCGTAACTACTGTAGTCTCAATCCCTACCCATTGCACATCCAATTAACTTTTGCCCTAATGGGGAAATGTAAGCTCCTTTGATCTTGGTTCATAAATGAGATATTGAAAAGATGCAAACACAGATAGATAGCTAAAGAAAAAACAGCATAGCTGTGCTGGTGATTTCGGTTCAGGTATATATTGATGTCACATCAGATAAAATAATGTGACAGGCCAACATTTTATACCGTTTTAATTAATGTTTGGGTATATTAAAATCCTCTTGTTCCTGCAAATAAAAAAATGATTTCTGTCTATGCATAATGTGATCATACTATATCAACACATATAGATGACCAGCCATTGACCTAATATAGCCATAATGTGCACTAATAAACTACCAATAACACTACAATTCACTGACCTAATATAGCCTGAACAATATTGATCAGCTACCAATTAAAGAGCTGACACAATGGCATAACAATACACCAGATTAGTCTACAAGTGTCCGGCAGGGTAGAAGCCTAACACATCAAGGGTGACTGCACCATTTGCCTGAACATATCCTTATCAGTACATAGGTATGTAATTATTCCAATCTATGAAAATAAACCAATTTTGGGACTCACATTGTGGATCAGTTTCCCCTAATGCACGAGCATGTCGATCAAGTGCTGAAATATAAAGTTTATAGCTGACTGAACCTGATGAGAACAAAATTAGTTCACATTTGTGAGCCTTGTCCAATCCAAAAGACTTAACTTTTGAAGACAGTCATCCACATTATTTTCGGTGCAACCTTCCTGATTCATTGACAAGACATTCACCTATGCATGTTTGTGTATTGGTGTTTTAGGGCGCTTTCAGCAACTGGGCTATACGCGCCCAACACCTATGCATGTTTGTTGTTTAAATCACCTAATGTTTAAATCACAAATTTTACATACCTATTAGGTGCTCAAGAAACAGTATTAAGCACCAAATAATGATGCTTTACAACCAAAGAATACCAATTATTCATCATTATCAATTTTGTATTTAATTTTACATAAAGACAGGTGAAGAGAAGCAAAGGATAAAAACAGTGAATAAAGCATGATAAAAGCAAACAATAAGCACACAGTACAGAAAATGATGTAGGTGAGTATGATACCTGATTAGATAAAATAATAATGCTAGTTAATGGAAAAAACATAATAACAGAAAAACAATAAAGCAATACAAAACGAAATGGGCATAAGAAATCAAAATGAGTGGATAGATAACCCAGAACACACATGAAAAGCCGATCAAAAGGTAAAAAAACTGAACATAACGTATATTCCTAAGTCAATTCTTAGCTGAGGGCCTACCCTTGTTGTTTGAGGTCAGCCAAAAAGAAGAACAAGGTATTATCGCAGTAGGTGGATCACATCTCGCGGTTCAAAAGATCACATCAGAAGGTCCACAGGTCATATGTTCTACCGCTCAAAATGTCTAACTTAAAAAAGTCAAACATTCAAAAGGTCCAAAGAGGCGTGCTCAGATGCATGAAAGTGGGGTGCATGATAACGCAGAGGCGTGCTAAGGCACCTGATAATAGGAGGCTATGAGGGTTAGGTTAGGTTAGGTTAGGTTAGGTTAGGTTAGGTTAGGTTAGGTTAGGTTAGGTTAGGTTAGGTTAGATTGTTAGGTTAGGTTAGGTTAGGTTAGGATAGGCTAGGCTAGGCTAGGCTAGACTAGGCTAGGCTAGGCTAGGTTGGTTAGGTTAGGTCAGGTCAGTTCAGTTCAGTTCAGTTCAGGTCAGGTCAGGTGTGTATGCCCTAAGTCCCTATTTCCTAGTCTGGGGATATCAACCCTCTTTCCAGAATCTGAGTGCGCCTCTGGTCTGGGTACCACTTTTCGAAATGTCATAGAAATATCCCGAAATTCTGCAAGAAAATCCCTAGAGATGAAACAGATGGAAGGAGGGGAAGTTTGAGTTGTGTTAAGTGGTACCCAGACCAGAGGTGCACTCAGATTCAGGAAAGAGGGGTGATATCCCCAGACTAGGAAATAGGGTCCAAGGGCATACACAATTGAACTGACCTGACCTGACCTGACCCATCCTAACCCAACCCAACCCAACCCAACCCAACCCAACCCAACCCAACCCAACCCAACCTAATCTAACCTAATCTAACCTAACCTAACCTAACCTAACCTAACCTAACCTAACCTAACCTAACCTAACCTAACCTAACCTAACCTAACCTAACCTAACCTAACCTAACCTAACCTAACCTAACCTAACCTAACCTAACCTAACCTAACCTAACCTAACCTAACCTAACCTAACCTAACCTAACCTAACCTAACCTAACCTAACCTAACCTAACCTAACCTAACCTAACCTAACCTAACCTAACCTAACCTAACCTAACCTAACCTAACCTAACCTAACCCTCATAGCCTCCTATTATCAGGTGCCTTAGCACGCCTCTGCGTTATCATGCACCCCACTCTCATGCATCTGAGCACGCCTCTTTGGACCTTTTGAATGTTTGACTTTAAGTTAGACATTTTGAGCGGTAGAACATATGAACTGTGGACCTTCTGATGTGATCCTTTTGAACCGCGAGATGTGATCCACCTGCTGCGATAATACCGAAGAACAACCTATGTTTACTCATATATACATGGAAAATAACATTTTTTGCATATGTCCTTTTACATAATGATATCAAATGAGAGAATGGAGGAGAGAACAAGATCAGAGTAGACATTAGGACAAAATAAAGAAAAAAGGACAAATGCTTCAGCATTAAATGGAAACAGATACAACTCAAAAACCTATCACTGGTGGCAGAACTGGAGGAAGGGGGCACCAGGGTACAGTGCCCCCATAAATAAGAAATTTTAACACTAACCCTACAACACTGACTGGACAGAAATTGGATGAAAAGGTCATTGGGCATCCCTTAACTTAGAACATTTTACCGTCATTGCCTATAATCAAGACATGTGAACAGCAAAAACAAATTAAGAGGATAGTGGAATTAAATCAAATACAAGACACACAAATAAAACAGACATAAGGTGCCAGGGCAGCCAAGCACACATAATTTTTTTCTAAAATTTCATCCAGCAGCAAAGTGATCAGGGCTGGAGGAAGCAAGGACCATGAACTGCTTCGAGATTCATCACACATGGATCTTGTTGCTCAAGTAGGCAGCAAGAAGGATGTGATCATCATTCGACTGTGGCAGTGAGACACTAGAGGCCGGCAGACCCTAGCAGTCTGGTTCCCTACGCTGCACCTCAGCTGCCCCAGCATCCGTTTATCATCCACATGCTGGAGGCAAACCAACATTATTAAGCTGCACAAGGAAAGCATGAGACTATATGAAAAATCGGTCCTATCTACGAAAGAAAATCGTACTCACCATAACGTTAGCAGAGAAACAGCAGAATTTCTTGAGGCTAAATATCTAAATCAAATCACTCAAGGAACAAGGCAAAAACTAATATATTCTTAACGCTTGGGCTAACACGAAAAGTTATTCATTCGGCAGCAACGAAAGCTTCCGTGACTAAAACGAGATATCAAAATAAATTGATTGAAACTCCTCCGATCGCTCACTTATCCTCCTCGCTTCCTGCTTGACGGTTGTTGGTTTTCTCCTCGACAATCAACATCGTCATGCAGCCCTGCCGGCTTGGGCTATTTTCAAATATTTATTTTGCAGGCACGAGTAAAATACTTCTAGTATCATTTGTTTAAGCTTTAGGTTGGCTGATATACTAGCAATCAAAATCGGAATCATTTGCTACCAGTAATATTGTAGCTATTAAAAGTCATAAGTGGAAATGACAAGCAAAATTATATATATTGTGCGCCATATTAGGAATAAAATACGAAGCTAGGCTTTGCTAAAATAAATAATTACTATAAGCAAGCGTATCATCAATAAACTAATCTGTTGCAGTAATATTTATCCTAAAACAATAGCTTCTTTTTCTACTTATATATAATTTGTTTTCTTAAAAACAATTAATCAGTTGACCCCATGCTACCAGGTCCCCTGGGTCCATAGGCGTGGAGCATGCGTCTGGTGACTGATATCCCGCCGGCAGTAGTGCACCCAGGGGGTGGGGAGTGGCGGGCAGCGGTCCCCCAAATGCTTCGACTCCAAAGTGCCGCCTCCGCATATGTCGGGTGCTTAACACGCGCATTGACGGGGGCGGGTACCCCCCCTCGGGTTTTTCGGAGACAGCAGAAAAACGGCGGCGCGTAGCGCCGCCGTACTTGATATACCTTTTCCTCATCATTTTTACAACTTCTGTGAAAATTTTAGGGTTAGGTTATCTCAGGTCAGGTCACCAGTACAGGTCAAGTGACCCGACCTCAAAAAAGTTAAGATAGCATAAGTCGGAGCAGGGTGAACCTATCCGATTGAAACTCATATCACATAATGGCCCCACGGAGTTCTCCAACATATGTTCCGGTATTTTTGATATCGATGACCTAAGGTCAGGTACGAGGCATGACCTCTCCATTGGAAATACATGGGAAAAATGTTTTTACGGAATAACTCAGTAACGGATGGTGATAGAGCATTTATTTTAGCTGCATTAGATTCGCCTGGGCTTTGCGGTTCTAATGATATGCATTTTATATAATTTGACCTGACCTGACCTCAGGTCAGGTCAAATCTCGATTTGACCTAGCAAGGTCAAATTATATATCATTCGATTCGGCTTGCTAAGAAGATTTATATAGTTCAAGTCGTTTTGCTCTATCTTTAACACGCGCATTGACGGGGGTCTGAGCCACCTTCGCATTGACGGGGGCGGGTACCCGCCCCTAAGATCTCGAGAACCACAGTAGGTAGCGAAAAACGGTAAACGGCGTTGGGCTGCCCATCCACTTCTCCATCGAAAACATTTGAACCATTTTTTGTCAGGTCACATTTAAGGTCACGAGAGGTCAAAACATGCCAGTCATAGGGATAACATGTAAAAGTCAGTTTTTCGGACATTACATCTCAACAAGGAAAGATAGAGCAAAACGACTTAAACTATATGAATCCTCTTAGCAAGCCGAATCGAATGATATATAATTTGACCTTGCTAGGTCAAATCAAGGATTTGACCTGACCTGAGGTCAGGTCAGGGTCAAATTATATAAAATGCATATCATTAGAACCGCAAAGCCCAGGCGAGTTTAATGCAGCTAAAATAAATGCTCTATCACCATCCGTTACTGAGTTATTCCGTAAAAAACCATTTTCCATGTATTTCCAATGGAGAGGTCATGCCTCGTACCTGACCTTAGGTCATCGATATCAAAATACCGGAACATATGTTAGAGAATTCGGTGGGGCAATTATGTGATATGAGTTTCAATCGGATAAATTCATCCTGCTCCGACTTATGCTATCTCAAACATTTTTGAGGTCGGGTCACTTGACCTGTACTGGTGACCTGACCTGAGATGACTTAACCTTAAAATTTTGACAGAAGTTGTAAAAATGATGAGGGAAAAGGTATACCAAGTACGGCGGCGCTACGCGCCGCCGTTTTTCTATCTCCGAAAAACCCGAGGGGGCGGGTACCCGCCCCCGTCAATGCGCGTGTTAATTGTTCAGATGTATGTAATGCCCGAAAAACTGAATTTTACATGTTATCCCTATGACGGGCATGTTTTGATTTCTCGTGACCTTAAATTGTGACCTGACAAAAAAATGGCTCGAATGTTTTCGATGGAGAAGTGGATGGGCAGCCCAACGCCGTTTACCGTTTTCGCTACCTACCGTGGTTCTCGAGATCTTAGGGGGCGGGTACCCGCCCCCGTCAATGCGAAGGTGGCTTAGACCCCCGTCAATGCGCGTGTTAAGGCGCCCAGCATGGGTTTAGGCAATAATTGACCGCCACAGGTGCCCGTCGAGGGCAAAAATGAGCATTGATCTGGCTTCTAGTCCCACTTCTACTCTTACCCCACCACCCCTTCCCATAGCGTGCCGCATAGGCGGATCCAGGATTGCCGATCGGGGGGTACCTTCCCGGGGGCGCCATCCGGACCAGGGGGGCGCCACTTATGACCGGCAAAAGCTATCGGATCAGGTGGGCGCCAAATCCTATCGGTGGGCGCCGACTTTCGCATCCTGGGGGGGGGTGGGAAACGACATTTCAGGGGGCGTTATCGACCTTTCAGGGGGCGCCGAGGGTCGATCGGGGGGCACGTGCCCCCCTTGCCCCCTGGATCCGCCTATGGCGTGCCGCCCATCGACACGATAAGTACCATCGCCGGCGACTTCTTACCTTCAGTTACCTGCCACCCCCTCTCAAACATGCTGCCCCCCCCCATCAGCCTGCCGCGTCCCCCTTTGTCAGTCGCCCCTCCCCAACGAAAACCAGGTGCATGCCTGCCTGTAGGCAGGGGCGGACGCAGACCCGAGTTTGGGGGGCAAACCCATGTCTGCCTCTCCTGCTAGGCAGGGGAGGAGGGGAGGGATGAGGGTGAATATTTTTTTTGCTCTACAGACCTAGTGTAAACACCTTTTTCAGTGCTCGACAGACCTAGCATAAGCTACCGCTCTAAGTACATGTTCGCTCTCGGCGGGGTGGGAGCGAAATTTTTTTTGCTCTACAGACCTAGTCTAAACACCTTTTTCAAAAAATTATCCGGCGTTTTTTTTTTGGGGGGGCAAAAGATTGTTTGACCCCCTCCAGCGCTTTGGGGGGGCATGGCCGGAATGGCCCCCCTGCGTCCGCCAATGCTGATAGGTATCGTTCTGCGGGCGGGCCTCAATCGCTAACCGCTTCTGCCGCCCTCTGCGTCGCCGGGCCCCTAAGCCCGGTCGCGCAGGGCGGGCGCCGGGGACCCGGCGCCCCTTCGCAGTCCGCTGGACCCTACTAACCGTAGCTGGACCGTGACGGGACCGGCTGGCAGTGGCGATCGGGTCCTGGCTGGTATCGCCAGCGGATGGACATTAGATCCTGAGTTGACCACGAGGAGTTGGTGTTGGGCACTATAGTGAGAGGAGTGACTAAAGCCGGAGGAAGCAGCCATGAAGAGGTTGATCGGCGGTGACTGCGGCAGCGTCGGCAGATCGGGCCTGTTAGCTCCGCGCAGATGGCAGAGCCCGATGAAAGAGTTCGGGCAGAACCCGACTCCGCCCGGTCGGGCCCCAGTAGGAATTGCTGGCCAGAAGTAGGACCGACGAAGTCTGTCTGGCTGCTGCTGGCGCTGTACCGCCTGACCGACCGGCACGTGGACAGTGACAGTACGGATCGGCTGATGTGGGCCGCGGTAGACAACGGTGGGCTGTGTAGAGCGGATCGCTGCACCTGAGGGGTTCAGTCCAATTGTCGAATAGAATGACTCGGATGAGCTCTCTGATCGAGGACCGGCGTACATCCACTGTACTGTGATGTGTGCTCTGATTATCAACTTTATATACCCACTGCTTTTGTTCATTGCAGTCAAGGAGTAGGTGTGCAACCATTTTCGTTCCTTTGTAGTCATTTTGTTCCACGTGTGCCTCTATAATTTGTCTTCAGCCAGGAATTTCCAGTGAAGTGAAATCCGGGTCGCTATTGTCAGTCTTCCCTTTGCACTGTATCGAATTTCTGGCCAGAAAATGTAAAAATACTCTATAGCCATCGTATAGATGGAAAGTCCTCGTCACAATCCGTACTTAACACAAGTGTCGAGTGTCTCTTAGCAGTTGCTTTGTCTTCTCCCCCTGCTACCAAAAATGATGTCTCCTACCAAACATCTCTGTAGCCTTGGGCAGTTGCATATCGTGGAGGATCGTGCTCCAGTCTTTTTTCCCGGCGGTCTAACGGTCATCCACTGTTCTACAAAGGACGACATATTCCGTCAGCTCATGTTTCCTGACGGCCTTGAATATATTCCACTTCTATGGAAGTGGAATATATTATTAGAAGCGGAATCAAACCAAGCAAAACATCCGTTTGGGTTCCTTCAATTAGGAGGTAGGCAAATGAGAAAGTCATGTGGTTTGTCGTATTAAGAAGACAAATGTGTCAGCCAGCAATGCGGCTCCAATTCGGTACCAAATTCCTACAGCGTCGGGGTGGTGTGAAGCAGAGGTTTCGGTCTGCTTTAGATCTGGCTGGGCTTGAAAATAATCCTCCGGGGGATCGAAGGTCACCCAGAATTTAAACAATATCAGTCATATCAATAAACGAAGAGATGCCATTCGAGGACGACTCAGTTTTGTCGGACGAATCTCGTTACCTCCAGGAGAAGTTGGGAGTGGCTCTTACATGTGGCCTGGCTGAGGTAAGTTCGAGGGAACTCTGCACTCAATGCACGCTGTGTGGGTGGAATGCAACTTTGGATGTATGCGATGGCTCCACAAATTCAACATACCCTCATTGCTGCAGCATTATCACGAGCGACACCATATGTATGTACAAAAATATTATAATACCAGTAAGACCGCGCGGAAAATAGACTGCCCCACAACTGCATCGAATTCACCGCCGGATTTATGCCGTGGCCAGGTGTGTCGAAAGCGTCCGAGCGACCCGGTGCAGTTTCTGGCGCAGTGGCTGCTCCGGTACCGCCAATTCACGCAGGAGCAGCTGGACCTGGAGCTGGCTGAGCTGCAGCGGGTGGAGGAGGAGCAGAGGCTGGCGCAGTACGAGTACGCGGCCCTGTTACAGCGCCAGCTGGACGAGGAGGAGAACCAGGGCGTCTGCTAGCAATGGCCTCGTCGAACACAGCGCACGAGAGGCATTGGCACCGTGCACCAATCAATATGATGTACCAAAAAATGAAAAAAAATGAAACGGTGACTGACGGGCACCATGAGTAAATATCTGACCACCTAGTTAATCACGGAATTCGTTCAGTAAAAATAGTCCATGCCCTTCAGACTCAAACAACGTAATGGCAGCGTTTCTCCATCTTTGTCATCAGCGGAGTACCTAGTAATTGAATATGAACCATCACAAATGGAGAAGAGACACTCCCTTTCTCACTTTCAGAGAAAGGGCCGAAAGCGAAAACTTCTCTTGCTCAGATGTGTCTTAACAAGCCAATGATATCTGCATGCCAAATGTCGAGCATTTAACTGGTTTCTCAAAATACAGAAAATGTCGATAGCAATGTGAACTTTATACATCAGCTCCACAGGCGTCACACGACACGGCATGTCTCGTGCAGACAGCAAAACCAGAATCATCGCTAGTCGAGAACACGTGGTGAAGCTATTTAAATTGGTTGACACCAAATCAGTATTTGACACTGTCCCAAACATTGTTTTTACACGGTTTAAACAGTGTTTTTTATTGGACGAACAAAGCAAACTTCAAAATTCGTCTACCATGGCGCTCAGAGCTGGACATCACAATTTACACATTAACTCCGGCGTTGACACGAAAAAGCACAGCGCCAGACACGAGTGCCCATTTCTTGAAAGAATTTCAAATGAGGCATTAGGCTACAACTGAAAGGTGTCGACTTTACACCGGAGCCCCTCTCCATGGAAGCAAAAGAAATAGACACTCATGCGAAAGACGCAATTCAACACTATGGCCGTTTGTAAACCGCTTACATTTACGAACAGAACTATCACCGAAATAGCATAACACAAGTCCGGACAGGTACTTATATCTCCCTCAAGCCTCATTACCTTTACTCACATGAAATAGCAAGTAGCCCGTTTACCGTTGAAACAGCCTGGGACGGCGCACTGAACTATTATGACCTGAATCAAAGCCACACACACACAGAAAATTAAGCCTGCTCGCTCTCCAGCCACTCACACCAGAAATTAAGTCTGTTCGCTCCAAAACGCAAAACAAAGACGATTTATGGAAGAAGAGATAAGAAGCAAGTTTCTCAAACATTGGCAATTACCTCCACAGTTGCAACTTGGGGCGATGCATTAAAACTTATGATGATCACCTGCTTAAATCTGACGCGACAGGGAGGAAATTAACTACTAACTACAGCTAGCACCGAAAAAGTCAAAGTAAGCAGTTCTCTTTCGCCCTATTCAAAGCACCCCACAACACTCCGCTTATTTGGTTCATACACATTGATTCACATTCGTTGGCATCATGCGTAGAATGAAAGTGTCCCGCACGGTTCATGAGCCATTGGTTAGAAAAGAAAGTCGTGATTAATCCTCGGTGCACGAGCAGGCTCGCACTGAAACATCAATATATACATGTGAGAAAACACGCTACAGCGGGGGCAAAGCCACTGATGTAAGACACTTAAAGATCCATTTACACCCCACAGAACCTACAGCAGAAGCTGCAAATATCTATGTCGGCAGACAATGTAACTCTGCACGTGATTCTGACGTTCGGTGTGAAGGGGCTAAAAAGGCCCATTCAAACCTGGCAGAACCTGAACAGAATTGGCCCAGATTTCTACCAACTGACGCGACAAGATCACGAGCCGAGGTTGTCTGCCATGAGAGATCTTGACAGATTATGCCGCACTCTCTGCGAGGTGTGAACAGGCCTTCAGTCCGGCAATCCTGAGGGGCCAGCGTTCAGGCCCTGTGCCAATGCCTCCACAACGGTCGCGGCAGCCACGTCCCACAAGTAATCAGGAGCTAAGAGCGTGCGCTCACTCAGCAGTGGCAGCTACAACTGAACCTTGTGGCAGGCCAGCACCATGGTCACATGCCTTTGACCTGAATCTGTAGCCTCAGGCGGGGTGGTCACAGACACAACTACATTTCCAGGCCTGGAATGGTCTAATTGGAGTCCCACGGGGGTAGACTCCCCTATTCTGTGACACCATTGGTTACATTTAAACCTCAAACTACCGCTGCCACGTGCTCCTGTGCTCGTAGAAAATGTCCAATGGCCTCGCACACTCCCGGGAGGGAGGGGGCCCAGACCAAGCGCAGACTGTCGGTGCCGCAAAGTCGAGTGCATCGAGTCAAAATATTTCTCAGATCCAAAACCGGGCGCGGTAAAGCCGCCTAAAAAAGCCATTCTAGCCGCCACCAGTCCGCTCGGACAGAGCCGATGCGGCCAGCGGCGCCGGCGGGTGTCTCACCACTCTACCGGCAGCCACGCAGTGCTCTCCTGCCTTCCCGCACTCAGCGGGCTGGCCGTCCGGCCCACCCTCTCACTCTCCGGCCATGCAGCGCGGCAGTGCCCCGCTCGAGGCAGCTGCCAGGCCGGGGTGGTGCCTCCAGCTGAACACCCGTCCCCAGCGCACAGGCCTGGGGACCAGCGCCGGGTGCAGCGGCGCCTCAACGGCTCCAGAGGCTCGCCGGACGTCGGTGAAGAAGCGGGGAGGTCTGAGAACCTCCTCACGTGTCCCTGTGCCCCCGCACGGCTGCGGGAGCGGCCTCACAGGTTCAGCGGTACCCAGATGGTACCCGCTACCAGGCCGGTAAATTTGTGACCGAAAGTATGGCTACGCGATCGCTCGACGTTACGGCAGAGACAGTCTGTTACAGTAGAAGGGAAGCGCCTATTCCCGGCCACGCTCTCTGAAGAGCGCCGATGGCGGCTCTGAAAGGACGCTTAAACAATAGACTGAGAGGGCGAAAGGTGGCAAGCTGGGTGACATCGGGACTACAACTAACCAGAAACCCAACTCCGGCAGCTAGGGAAAACACAGCTAGGCTAATGCTACACAACTAACCGGATGTCACCCAGCGCCGCACAGCAGCAATCCGCGTATTTACACAGGCAACACATCATCCCGGTGGGCAACCCCACCACACTCACTCCCCAATTATAAACGCAATACACGCGGGAGTTCTAACTCAACATACCAAGATCGACATCGTACCCAAATGACAGCATATTGGGATTTGGAAATATGCTACAATATGACGATGGCCGTTCAGCGTTCTAGTGACCGCACTAACTGAGCTGAATTTACCCTACGGAGACACACAATAATACCGTGCTCTTTTCAGACCCAATCCAACTAGCGAGTTTGGTACTAGCTACCACAACCGGCTTCGAAATCACTCAAATAATCCACATGACTTTAGCTAAGGTCAGTCAACGCCCGATTCGCTTCCACAGTTTCTTTCAGAAAACCAAACACGACCAAGCTTTACAGGAGTAAACCAACAGCACCAAGCCAAGCATCTCGCTTTACAGGAATGAGGTGGTGTGCCACTAACACTGGATCTAGACTAAGTATTGAAATCGCACTAACAGAGCATGGCGCTACCTACCATTAGCGGCATCAGCGCTCCCAAAGACACAACCTACGACCTCCCGCCCCCCGTCTCACGTCAACGTTCCCGGCTCTTCCTCGTGCGGCTGGACCAACCGCCCATGCTTAGGCACGCTCGAGATGTTACACATTTTCACCATAACACATTCGGAAGCGTCTCAAACGGGCAACATATGTATCGTCTTGTATCAGCTGGAGTTCAGAATTCCTCATTGACAGATTTAGTTTCCACCAAGATTGGCCAGGACTTCAAGCCGTATTGAAGGGATGAAAGCAAATTAGTCAGAAGCTTTGAAGACAGAAGAAAGCACGACGATTCGGCTGGCCAATTTCGACATAAGAGCGAAGGTGTTGAACTTTGTCGTCTAAATGCTGGTCTGGCGTCTCTCTGGAAAATCAGTAAGCATCGCGTTCTCCGAACACGATCAGTGCAGAAAGGACGCAGCGGCTTGCACTAGCTTAACTTCCCGCACCGGTCAAAAAGTGGAGACGACACCATCAAGGAGGCTGTGGCCGATTCTCCGCCAGATCAAGGCACTACACCAGTGTCTCCAGATACGTCGACTGCCCCTCCGGCGTCCGGTGACGTTCTCTTCAGTCGGACGCCGAGGGTTCGCACGAGGTCCCGGACGGGGCCGAGAGCGCCAGGTCACCGCGCGGTTGTGGGAGGCGAGGATGGACGGCGTACTCCAGCTGCTGAGCTCAGCGGGACCATATCACCATCACGGAACGGACCACAGCTGCGCCACTGCGCAAACATGATGACACAGCGCATCTTAATGAAGATTAGAGACAATCTGCAGAGTGCGTGAACTCTGGAATTTTTTCTGACCGTTGAATGAGCTCACACGCATTAAGCCGTGAGTTGGCGCATATACCTAAGGACTACACGGGTCACGTCCGCCGATCCCTGCACCCAACGGTCTTTAGGCGGGCAGGAATGCCTCCGGAGGGATTTTCCCGGTGGCCTTCAGCGTGTTGAACATCTGCAGGGCCACGTCGTAGTTGAAGTTGTTCTCCTGCAGACACCTGCGAGCGAAGAGGGCGGGTGGTCAGCAACAGCGTTCCAAGCAGCCGGTCACATCTGTACCTGACTGCCCCACTTCAAACACAAGGAGAATGCGCTAAAGCTTCCTACAGGAGCACTTATATATCAATGAGAAACAGTGCTCACGAACCAGTTTTGACATATAACTATTTTTCTACTACTACTACAACTACAACTACAACTACAACTTCAACATACAACTACAATTTCTATACATACAACTTGTAAATCACCCCAACAAAAGCCATAGCGCCCAGCCCCGGTGTGCGTTACATTCCGCAGCCACATCAGCACACCACAGCTCCATCAGACCTGCGCCTGCCGATGCCTTACTTTTCGCTCCAGCTGACGTTCATGCCGGTGACGACGGAGAGCTGCTGCGTCATGCGCATGCGCAGCTGGTCGGTGAGAGCCGGGGCGGCGGCAGCAGCAGGTGCCACGCCCGGTACCTGCTGTACGTGAGGTACCGGCGAAGGCGACGGGGTGGGCGCCGCCGGCTTAAACGCCGCCTGCACGCGGGGGATGAGTTGTAGTCAAACGGCTGAGGGCACTGGCGGACTCTAGAGTGTCAGCACAGAGGCGGCTTGTGACGTCACATTAATATATCTACTTAGCCGGCGTCTCTGAAGATGCAGCTTTCCTCACAACGAGACATCTTACATAAGAACATCGATTTTACGGCTCTTTTGGCATTTGAGGTGGTTCACCGACCACCTGGGCGACAACTGCCACTTGGTTTACCCCGAAACCTCGGATTGCCGCCGCCAGACATCGGCGGAGACGCACCTTAATCTGGTCGCCGGTGGCCGGGGTGACGACCAACATCTCGTTGACGATGCAGAATCCCTGTCCGTGGGGGACGATGACAAACACCCGGGAGAAGGCCCGCACTGGCGTGTGGCGCTCCTCACGCTCGCGCAGGACGCCCGAGACCGTGATCTGCATCAGCCGCTCCTGTGGAGGACCTCAGTTAGTCAGTACAGGACACACTCACTCACCGTGGCGCACCATACACTTCCGCTGACACACTCACTCACCGTGGCGCACCATACAATTCAGCTGACATATATTTACACTTGCTCACTGTCAAGTGCACCATTCTACACATCAGACGCCCCTCACAGCGCACTATTACCCTGGGCTGCGTGCTCCAGCTCCGCACCGACGTCTGTGCTCTCACAGCAAAGGGCCAATAGCAGCACAACGCACGCATGGGTCGGATGTGACAGTGATTCACGTCCTTGCTGAGCGTGACCGGGAGTGATAAAATTCTACCATCTGCAAATTTTGCTCCCCACAATCACAATACATTCATATCAAGTATTTAGTCTTGAAAACCAGAGAGGTGAAAGAGCAGAAAGCGATATAGCAGATCCAAAATTATGTTCAATCACAACAAAATACATCCCCAACGTGAAGCAGCTGCCCTGATATCGATCACTGCGGGCAATAGGAACAGATTACCACAGCGCGTCCGTTCAGCGGGAACCCACGTTAGCGACCGGGATGTCGATGGTGAAGGAGTTGGTGTCGTGCTGGGTCTTGGGCAGCCGCGCCAGCGCGCCCAGCACCTCCAAGCTTTCCGTTGCGGAGCAGGGAGCCCTGCCGCTCGCGGGACACCCGCAGCAGGTTACGGCTGTCTTGCATCCAGGTGTTGTGCATCCTGGGCGGGGAGAACAGGGCGTCACCCCGGGCACAGCAGCGGGTGCTTGATCTGGACAGTCTATCGCCGATCTTCACTTTGGTGGTCCAATCAAAGAGAGTAAAAAAACTCGACTTTAACAAAAAGTATGATAATCATACAACATAGCATCGACCATACCGATCATATCCTGTACTAATAATTTCCAACAGTTTTATAACTTAAATGATTTTAATAATAACTTATTAATAATTATAATCACAAAACAACCCAAACTGATTTCACCACTTCCCCACATGAGCAACTTATTCACAATACTCTCAAACACACCGAGCACCAATAAGACCACCCAGTACAACTACAGTGTAGTCTACATAGTGCACGGATCTGAAGCGACTGGTGCAGGGGGAGGCTAGGCTGGCGGGCTGGCCTACTTCTCCACGGTGCCGCGGGACGGCAGGCAGACCACCAGGCTGAACCGACACTGCTCGTGATAGGCGTCAATCAGCTGGTCCCTCTTGTCGGCGTCGAACACCTCGATGTACTGCTTCAGGAACATGAGCGCCACGTCTGCCGCACGAGGGCGCTGGTCAGCGGACGGGGCTGAGGCCATCACGGATCAAGGACAGGCGAGCAGGTTCGTGGGAAATGCACTACTGAGTGGCAGCCAGGCAAGTGTCAAGCCGATGCTGGAAGCGTGAAATTGGGGTCATTACACACCACGTATGTATCCGGAAATGATTAGTCATAACAACATAACATATGTATGTATACCGTGATTATTGGTCATTACAAAATCAACAGAGTATTTCACGCATAGAGAGTACTTTCTCAGCCCAGGCAATGCATTCCCGTAACATTGATACCTGCCAATCACAGGTTTGATCGAAAACCGAACTGCATGCCAATTTCGGTACCATTGACAGCAGACACATCTCCAAGTTATGCAACGCCACTAGTCGGATCCAACATAGCCTGATGTGGAATACATGGATACATGTATAATTGAACCGTACCACGCGGCTGAGTTCCACAGAAGTAAGAGCTCTTGCTCTCAGGCAGCTTCTTGGCGGCCACAGAGTCATCTTCGACATCGAACTCGATTGGCGGAGGCAGCTCCACGTTATCCTGCGGGGAGTGCGTCCCACGGATCAGCAGAGAGTTAGGGGGGGGGGTCGACTGAGGTAACTTCAGGGGGGACGACTGAGGTGACTTCACACGGACGACTGGGGTGTCATGGCTGTACCCACATCATCCTGCGGGGCGTGCGTCCCAAAGGTCAGCAGAGCGTCAGAGGGGGACGACTTAAGTGCGACAACTCTGCTAACCGGCAGCTGGCACTCCGAAACTAAAACGCCTCAGAAACCCGGTGGGGTAAAGCCAACAGACATGGCAGGTAAGCGACGGCTGTTGCGGAGGGAATGATTTTTTTTGTTTGCTGTAACACATAGGTAAAGTGGAAATGGCACAAAGGCCAAGACCGATAGCAACAGCAGGAGCTGGGATGAGAGGAATGGGAAAATAATTAGACAGTACGACGCAAACTTATAATTCGCTTTCATGGGTCTCGCGTCTCCGCACGATTGCGTCACAACGTAGCATTCTGCCTGGTGTAGATAGCGCATTTACATCGAGGACAACCATGTTCTACCTCTACATTTCTGAATATAACACAATACCACCAGAAAATTTAGCAAAATACAGCATTTTATAATTTGACGACAGAGCTGAGTATAAAGTCGTCAGAAAAACGAACCCAAACCCATGCGCCTGATTCCAATGTATAGTCTCAGGCGAATATCCCGGGAAGCAGTCGACTCGCGGCTCGTGCGTACTCACCAGCAGGACGACCTTGGGGAAGCGCTTTCGGACGGCGCTGCCGGAAAGAAGGGCGACGGCGCAGGGCCCGGTCATCGTAGTCTCCTGCGGCTGGGCAGACTCCCGCGCCGGCGCCACACAGCACAGCACAGCACAGCACACACACACAGCGCGGACACGGCAGCGCACCCCCTACAGCTGCATATCACACAGGGAGCGGCGCGGCAAATATGCTATATTTAACTGCTTAACTTTGCATTGTAATATATTCATGTCTAACTGCACTCCGCTTTCTTTTCTCAGTTGTTCGCCAGAACCACCCCGCGACAAAAGACTATGCACAAGACTTATCCCCAACGCCCGGCTTTTGACTATCTTTGTCTTTGAATATCTGACGCGTATGGTATTACATTTGATGAGCTGATAGGTATCTGGCGTGTCTTACGTAAGCCGGACCCTGGAAGTTAGCCTCATACAGGACCGCCAGGCGGTACTACCCGTTTCCAGCGCGTGGCCGTCGCCGACGACGATACCTGATGTAGTCAGACTTGTCGTTGAAGCTGTCGCACAGCTTGTTGCCGTCCAAGTTGAGCTCCACCAGTGGCAGTCCGCTCATGGTATCCAGTACCCCGATATTGTTCAGCTAACAAAAACCGAGCAGTTGTTACAGTCAGGTATCACACCACCGTGCCAGCTTTTACAGCACGGTATTGAAGTTATGTTGGGACGTGCAGCTGTACCGATGGTCGTGACAACCGCAGAAATAAGCAGAAAAATGTACTATCAACATCAGCCAGTTAACGTCTATGGCTCCTAGCACACCATCCTAAGCAATGGAAAATGTCAACATCAAAACGATATTTACGTCTCGAGGGATACCACTCTGTCCACACCACGCATCTGGTTGTGACAGGTCCAGCGCCTTCAGCTCCGAGCGTACCTGGTTGTGACTGAGGTCCAACGCCTTCAGCTCCGAGCGTACCTGGTTGTGACTGAGGTCCGCGCCTTCAGCTCCGGCGTACCTGGTTGTGACTGGGTTAGCGCCTTCAGCTCCGAGCGTACCTGGTTGTGACTGAGGTCCAGCGCCTTAGCTCCGAGCGTACCTGGTTGTGACTGAGGTCCAGCGCCTTCAGCTCCGAGCGTACCTGGTTGTGACTGAGGTCCAGCGCCTTCAGCTCCGAGCGTACCTGGTTGTGACTGAGGTCCAGCGCCTTCAGCTCCGAGCAGGCGTCCTTCAGCGGTTTGAAGGACGTCAGGTGAATGACACGGTTCCTGGAGAGATTGATGCCCTGCACTTCTGGGATGTGCTCCACGATGATGTCGACGACGGCGGAGGTCACCCTCTGGTACCACAGCGGCATGTACAGCCCCTTACTGCGGATCACTGCCGATGCAGGGTACAGCGGTAAACGCTGACACAAGACACCTCACACAGGCTCCTTTGGTATTCCAATTCTGGTCTAAACGGACAGATCACATAGCCAAACCAAGCTCAAGGTGTCGATTATGCCTGAACTTGCAGGTTTGGTTTCCTTTAAGCATCGAATTTCCAGCTTTGCTATCTAATGAGCAGGACCAAATTGCTTCACATCAATTCTAATACTACGATAAATGGGCAAGCTGTAATAAAGGCGCTCTTTTATCACCATATTGAACTAGATGCAAGAGGTAGGAAACCATTATTTGCTTTTAATGAATAAATCACCAATGAATCTTACGCTGCAGCTCGACATTTCCGCTTTACATTTCTACTAGCTAGATGTTCAGGCCCCACACAGACCCAGCTTGACTCGTTACGTAATGAACATGAATTCTGACGAGCCAGACTCAATGCTCACGCCCAGGCATTTCATTTTTTACAAGTCGACATGATTCTGTGCAGCTCCACTTTCATTTCCAACTTGTAAAATTACACTACTCGCAGGCCAACTCTTAAGTTCCGCCCGCAAATCTCTAAGATGTAGTAATGTAGTAATACAGATGTAAAAAAAAAAACTGTAAGCTACCAACTCCGCCAGTTGAAGTCCCCAGTGCAGCACAAATCGCGTTATTTCGACTATCGGATCTTCCAGCGGCCGCCTCAGTCGTCGCCGGTGCGCCAGGGGCGCGGGTCCACTCACTGGTGTCGGCGTGGAAGCTGGCCAGATTGAGCGTGCGGTTGGCGGGCGTGTACCGACTGCTGAGCGCCAGCTGAAGCTCCGTCTTAGCCGCGTCGTCCAGCACCGGCACTGGCGGCTCCGAACGGCGCGACTGTGGGGAGCGCGGGGCTCACACACAGAACACAGGGCTGCCACCGCAGGGAACACACAGCTATCCGGACAGAACAGACACGTCTCTCGAACAGACCCGCAAACACAAAGATCTGGCAGCGCAGGCACGACAGTACAGTACAGGAAACGACAGTGCAGTACGGGACACGACAGTACAGAACGGGACACGATAGTACAGTACGGGACACGACAGTACAGTACGGAACACGACAGCACAGTACGGGACACGGTAGTACAGTACACGACATTACAGTACGGGACACGAGAATACCGTATGGGACACGACAGTGCAGTATGGGACACGACATTACAGCACGGGACACGACAGCACAGTACGGGACACGGTAGTACAGTACGGGACACGAGAATACCGTATGGGACACGACAGTGCAGTACGGGACACGACATTACAGTGCGGAACACGACATTACAGTACGGGACACAACAGTATAGTACGGGACACGACATTACAGTACGGGACACGAGAATACCGTATGGGACACGACAGTGCAGTACGGGACACGACATTACAGCACGGGACACGACAGCACAGTACTGGACACGGTAGTACAGTACGGGACACGAGAATACCGTATGGGACACGACAGTGCAGTACGGGACACGACATTACAGTGCGGAACACGACATTACAGTACGGGACACGACAGTATAGTACAGGACACGACATTACAGTACGGGACACGAGAATACCGTATGGGACACGACAGTGCAGTACGGGTCACGACATTATAGTATGGGACAGGACATTACAGTACGGGACACGACAGTACCGTACGGGACACGACAGTACCGTACGGGACACGACAGTACAGTACGGGACACGACAGAATAATACGGGACACGACAGCACAGTACGGGACACGGTAGTACAGTACGGGACACGAGAATACCGTATGGGACACGACAGTGCAGTACGGGACACGACATTACAGTACAGAACACGACATTACAGTACGGGACACGACATTACAGTATGGGACAGGACATTACAGTACGGGACACGACAGTACCGTACGGGACACGACAGTACAGTACGGGACACGACAGTACAGTACGGGACACGACAAAATAATACGGGACACGACAGCACAGTACGGGACACGGTAGTACAGTACGGGACACGAGAATACCGTATGGGACACGACAGTGCAGTACGGGACACGACATTACAGTGCGGAACACGACATTGCAGTACGGGACACGACATTACAGTACAGGACACGACAGTATAGTACGGGACAGGACATTACAGCACGGGACACGACAGTACCGTACGGGACACGACAGTACAGTATGGGACACGACAGAATAATACAGGACACGACAGTACAGTGCAGGATACGACAGAATGATACGGGACACGACAGTACAGTATGGGACAGGACATTACAGTACGGGACACGACAGTACCGTACGGGACACGACAGTACAGTACGGGACACGACAGAATAATACGGGACACGACAGTACAGTACGGGACACGACAGAACAATACGGGACACGAGAATACCATATGGGACACGACAGTGCAGTACGGGACACGACATTACAGTGCGGAACACGACATTACAGTACCGGACACATTACAGTACGGGACACGGCAGTACAGTATGGGACACGACATTACAGCACGGGACACGACAGCACAGTACGGGACACGGTAGTACAGTACGGGACACGGCAGTACAGTACGGGACACGGCAGTACAGTATGGGACACGACATTACAGCACGGGACACGACAGCACAGTACGGGACAAGGTAGTACAGTACGGGACACGAGAATACCGTATGGGACACGACAGTGCAGTACGGGACACGACATTACAGTGCGGAACACGACATTACAGTACGGGACACGACATTACAGTACGGGACACGACAATATAGTACGGGACAGGACATTACAGCACGGGATACGACAGAATGATACGAGACATGACAGTACATTATGGGACAGGACATTACAGTATGGGACACGACAGTACCGTACGGGACACGACAGTACAGTACGGGGCAAGGAAGTACAGTACGGGACACGAGAATACCGTATGGGACACGACAGTGCAGTACGGGACACGCCATTACAGTACGGAACATGACATTACAGTACGGGACACGACAGTATAGTACGGGACACGACATTACAGTACGGGGCACGGGAACACCGTATGGGGCACGACAGTGCAGTACGGGACAAGACATTACAGTACGGAACACGACATTACAGTACGGGACACGACAGTATAGTACGGGACACGACAGTACAGTACGGGACACGACAGTACCGTACGGGACACGACAGTACAGTACGGGACACAACAGTACAGTACGGGACACGACAGAATAATACGGGACACGACAGTACAGTACGGGATACGACAGAATAATACGGGATACGACAGTACAGTATGGGACAGGACATTACAGTACGGGACACGACATTACAGTATGGGACAGGACATTACAGTACGGGACACGACAGTACCGTACGGGACACGACAGTACAGTACGGGACACGACAGTACAGTACGGGACACGACAGAATAATACGGGACACGACAGCACAGTACGGGACACGGTAGTACAGTACGGGACACGAGAATACCGTATGGGACACGACAGTGCAGTACGGGACACGACATTACAGTGCGGAACACGACATTACAGTACGGGACACGACATTACAGTACGGGACACGACAGTATAGTACGGGACAGGACATTACAGCACGGGACACGACAGTACCGTACGGGACACGACAGTACCGTACGGGACACGACAGTACAGTACGGGACACGACAGAATAATACAGGACACGACAGTACAGTGCAGGATACGACAGAATGATACGGGACACGACAGTCCAGTATGGGACAGGACATTACAGTACGGGACACGACAGTACCGTACGGGACACAACAGTGCAGTACGGGACACGACAGTACAGTATGGGACAGGACATTACAGTATTGGACACGACACAACAGTACGCGACACGACAGTGCAGCACGGGCCACGACATTACAGTACGGGACACGACAGTACAGTACGGGACACGACAGCACAGTACGGGACACGATATTACAGTACGGGACACGACAGAATAATACGGGACACGGCAGTACAGTATGGGACACGACATTACAGCACGGGACACGACATTACAGTACAGGACACGGCAGTACAGTATGGGACACGACATTACAGCACGGGACACGGCAGCACAGTACGGGACACGGTAGTACAGTACGGGACACGAGAATACCGTATGGGACACGACAGTGCAGTACGGGACACGACATTACAGTGCGGAACACGACATTACAGTACGGGACACGACATTACAGTACGGGACACGACAGTATAGTACGGGACAGGACATTACAGCACGGGATACGACAGAATGATATGAGACATGACAGTACAGTATGGGACAGGACATTACAGTATGGGACACGACAGTACCGTACGGGACACGACAGTACAGTACGGGGCAAGGAAGTACAGTACGGGACACGAGAATACCGTATGGGACACGACAGTGCAGTACGGGACACGCCATTACAGTACGGAACATGACATTACAGTACGGGACACGACATTACAGTACGGGACACGACATTACAGTACGGGGCACGAGAATACCGTATGGGGCACGACAGTGCAGTACGGGACAAGACATTACAGTACGGAACACGACATTACAGTACGGGACACGACAGTATAGTACGGGACAGGGCATTACAGTACGGGACACGACAGTACCGTACGGGACACGACAGTACAGTACGGGACACGACAGTACAGTACGGGACACGACAGAATAATACGGGACACGACAGTACAGTACGGGACACGACAGAATAATACGGGACGCGACAGTACATTATGGGACACGACATTACAGTACGGAACATGACAGAATAATACGGGACACGACAGTACAGTACGGGACACGACAGTACAGTACGGGACACGACAGAATAATACGGGACACGACAGTACAGTACGGGACACGACAGAATAATACGGGACGCGACAGTACAGTATGGGACACGACATTACAGTACGGGACACGACATTACAGTACGGGACACGACAGAATAATACGGGACACGGCAGTACAGTACGGGACACGACAGAATAATACGGGACGCGACAGTACAGTATGGGACACGACATTAGAGTACTGGACACGACAGTACAGTACGGGACACGACAGAATAATTCGGAACACGACAGATTAATACGGGACACGACAGTACAGTATGGGACAGGACATTACAGTATTGGACACGACACAACAGTACGCGACACGACAGTGCAGCACGGGCCACGACATTACAGTACGGGACACGACAGTACAGTACGGAACACGACAGCACAGTACGGGACACGATATTACAGTACGGGACACGACAGAATAATACGGGACACGGCAGTACAGTATGGGACACGACATTACAGCACGGGACACGACATTACAGTACAGGACACGGCAGTGCAGTATGGGACACGACATTACAGCACGGGACACGGCAGCACAGTACGGGACACGGTAGTACAGTACGGGACACGAGAATACCGTATGGGACACGACAGTGCAGTACGGGACAGGACATTACAGTGCGGAACACGACATTACAGTACGGGACACGACATTACAGTACGGGACACGACAGTATAGTACGGGACAGGACATTACAGCACAGGATACGACAGAATGATATGAGACATGACAGTACAGTATGGGACAGGACATTACAGTATGGGACACGACAGTACCGTACGGGACACGACAGTACAGTACGGGGCAAGGAAGTACAGTACGGGACACGAGAATACCGTATGGGAAACGACAGTGCAGTACGGGACACGCCATTACAGTACGGAACATGACATTACAGTACGGGACACGACATTACAGTACGGGACACGACATTACAGTACGGGGCACGAGAATACCGTATGGGGCACGACAGTGCAGTACGGGACAAGACATTACAGTACGGAACACGACATTACAGTACGGGACACGACAGTATAGTACGGGACAGGGCATTACAGTACGGGACACGACAGTACCGTACGGGACACGACAGTACAGTACGGGACACGACAGTACAGTACGGGACACGACAGAATAATACGGTACACGACAGTACAGTACGGGACACGACAGAATAATACGGGACGCGACAGTACATTATGGGACACGACATTACAGTACGGAACATGACAGAATAATACGGGACACGACAGTACAGTACGGGACACGACAGTACAGTACGGGACACGACAGAATAATACGGGACACGACAGTACAGTACGGGACACGACAGAATAATACGGGACGCGACAGTACAGTATGGGACACGACATTACAGTACGGGACACGACATTACAGTACGGGACACGACAGAATAATACGGGACACGGCAGTGCAGTACGGGACACGACAGAATAATACGGGACGCGACAGTACAGTATGGGACACGACATTAGAGTACTGGACACGACAGTACAGTACGGGACACGACAGAATAATTCGGAACACGACAGATTAATACGGACACGACAGTACAGTATGGGACAGGACATTACAGTATTGGACACGACACAACAGTACGCGACACGACAGTGCAGCACGGGCCACGACATTACAGTACGGGACACGACAGTACAGTACGGGACACGACAGTACAGTACGGGACACGACAGAATAATACGGGACGCGACAGTACATTATGGGACACGACATTACAGTACGGGACACGATATTACAGTACGGGACACGACAGAATAATACGGGACACGGCAGTACAGTATGGGACACGACATTACAGTACGGGACACGACAGTACAGTACGGGACACGACAGAATAATACGGGACACGACAGAATAATACGGGACATGACAGTACAGTGTGGGTCACGACAGAATAATACGGGACACGACAGTACAGTATGGGACAGGGCATTACAGTATGGGACACGACACAACCGTACGGGACACGACAGTAGTATAGTACAGTATAGTATAGTACACAGTATAGCACGGGACACAAAAGTAAAGTACGGGACGCAAAATTACAGTACGGAACACGACATTACAGCACAGGACACGACAGTAGAGTAAACGACAGCACAGTACTGGATACGGCAGTACAGTACGGGACACGACACTACAATACGGGACACGATAGTACCGTACGGGACACTACTCAGGAAAAATGCATTCGTTCAACAGGCAATCGAGTCAGTATCCCAATTACAGGATTTTACAACTTATTCCACTAAGAAAAAATATTAACATGACAAAGTGCGTTTCTTCTAAAGGTAATATGAAGACAGAGAAAAATGATGGATGCAGCACCAGCATAGCTTTCCTTGCAGCATCAATCCAGTATCCGGAGCTGCATCCCTTTCTTTCAAGATACGTTGTCAATATGCTCATTGAGCATTGTTTGCCGATGCTTACGATTTCTTATAAAGGATGTTTGCAGCTCAAGACTGTAATGACAGCAGACAAATTTCATTTTTGCTTTGAATTAAACGCCATTAAGTGGGATGATTACGCCATGGACATATTCCAGATGTTCTACGAATAAACTCACTACATTTACTGACGATACATTTGTCCCTACTCCTGTCTGAGCTCCGCCATATGTTCTACCCTTCTCCGCCAAAAATAAGTTTATAAATGAGTTTGAGTATTTCAACATATAATGAATAACCTAATTTTTGTCTTGCCTTCTAGCTTCCCTTAATTTCATCGGCTAAAAGCCCAACCTAATTCATTTGCTGAATGCCATTTCCGAAGCACCACGAACTACCTTCTGGCTATTGAATGAACTCCGAAAAGGTTCTTAAATTTTCTCTTATGAGGTGGCAGGAGTAAGAGCAAGAACATACATAATATAAAGCGCGTGGCAGGTCGAATTTTCCGTCTCCAATCCTGTTCTATTTCATCTACAGAGCAGGTTCTTGTGATGCAATACTTTTGTTTAACAGGGCACCATTATGCACGACTCCAGATGCTCCTCTGGCGGTGTCACTTTGACGACTTGTATCCGGACCTGCAGAGCTCTGCCGCCGCTGCTCACCTGTATCCTCAGCTTGTAGCCGTCCGGCGTCTCTATGCGCTGGTCCAGCGCCACCAAGCTATCCGCCATCTGCTTGTTCTCTACGTAAAACGAGACGTCCCGGTTGTTGGTGTCCTTGGCGAACTGTCGAGACAACAATTAATTAACCGATAATAACGTTAGAGCGTGTTTATAGTCTTGTTCAACCACACCTGTCAGAAATTATGCCAGTCCAAGGTTTCAGGTGAACGCATAGCCAAAAGCAACATGGCCATTCCGTTCTGCTCTGTAACTTACGCCAACTGGCGCGAACTGTTCCGGGAGATTCTCATTCAGGGAGCCGACGATAAAATCCCGCCCATGTTGAGCACCATTTTTCACCTGACGAAGAGGCACGGCGATAATCAATTGCAAAAACAAACACTGGATGGTTTACACCACAGACCAACATGTTATGCCACTATACCTTTTACCACATTTGAAGTGGCAAATACGATCTCGAATTTTCTGACAAAATTAAGGAAATATGTGGACTTACGTGGGCTAGGCAAAACATAAGGTTAACCAATCCTCATCGGCTTTTATACAAAGTTACACATATTCGACAGATATTCCGGCCCTAAGCCATCGACAGCTCATTGTGATATCACAGTTTCCAAAAACACAAACAAGATAAAAACCACCTGTCTTATTGACGTTGTCTTGTTACTCTTCAGTATGATGGCCCTCAAAGCAGCACCTATCCTACTACCTAATGCCTGGCATCTAAGTATTTATTTACCCCGTTAGCAGAATGGCACAATATCGCCAGAGACAGGCATTTACGCTTACCCGCGTCACAGCTCACCGTGATTTTGAACCAGCTGCCCAGAGCGGAGTTAGCCTGTCCCGGCTTCCTGGCAGGGTTGTAGGCGTAGCCGGCACGGCCGCCCCTGTAGGGCGCCCCGCGCGGCGCGCGCCCGCCCGCGCATTCCCCGCCGCCGGTCGTCCCCGTACTGCCTGCGGGAGCCGGTCACAGGGCGTCACCGTGGTAACGAGGTTTAGGCCATGCCCAGGAGCTTCTAGTTTTGCTGGTACTGGAATTTTTCAAGCAGCCAATGAGGATGATAATAATGATCATTACACGAGTGGTAGTTACGTCGAAAATACATTTTGTTGTTTTCTCACAAACCAAGTGGATGCGTTTATTTAAGAGCTAGTTTCTGCTTTCTTTATAAGTTTCATTTTCTGTAGCTGAGAGCTTACAAATGACTAGCTGAGAGCATAGAAATCATGCTCGGATTACCGACTAAGCCCCGCCTGGTTTTTCACCCAAACACCGATTTGCCGTGATAAGACGCACTTCCGTTTCCACAATACTCTGGAGCACTTAAATATATGTATAAAAAACCAAGGAAGTTTTAAATAGACATCATACTGGAAAAACGTTCTTCTGTCACACCGACTAATGAATTCTGTCATAAATAATGAATAAAATAGTTCCTCTCACATGTGTGGCAGACGTCTCCGGGCCATCTCAGCGTCATCGTCCAGCGAGGGTGGCTGGTAGCGGCCGCGGCCCCGCAGATACCGGCCCCGCGCCTTGAAGTTACCCTGTCGGTAGCGCTGCTCGCGCGACACCACACTGCCTCTGTCGTCGTGCTCTGTGGCAAAGGAGGAACAGGGACTGTCAGTCGGTAGGTTACCAATATGATACCACACCGCCCCTATCATAGTGCTCTGTGGCATAGGAGGAACAGGGACCGTGCGTCGGTAGGTTACCTATGTGAAACCACACTGCCCCTGTCATGTTGCTCTGTGGCATTGGAGGAACAGGGACAGTGCGTCGGTAGGTTACCAACATGATACCACACTGCCCCTGTCATGTTGCTCTGTGGCATTGGAGGAACAGGGACCGTGCATCGGTAGGTTACCAACATGATACCACACCGCCCCTATCATAGTGCTCTGTGGCAGAGGAGGAACAGGGACAGTGCGTCGGTAGGTTACCAACATGATACCACACTGCCCCTGTCATGTTGCTCTGTGGCATTGGAGGAACAGGGACCGTGCATCGGTAGGTTACCAACATGATACCACACTGCCCCTATCATGTTGCTCTGTGGCAGAGGAGGAACAGGGACCGTGCGTCAGTAGGTTGCCTATGTGAAACCACACAGACTGTCGTTGAGCTCTCTGACAACAGGCGTGCATGAACCGCCGGTCAGGTTATTTCATTCTATTGGGGATACTTCTAACCGGCATAGTTGCCAGCTTACAGGCAGTACTGGCATGGGTGTTTCAGGATTCTCTCTACCACACCAGATGGGACACAGAAGGCTGCTTCCCATCAAGGAGATTCGACCTACCTATCTTAGTACATGCCAGCAATAGGAAAGCAAAGAAGAAGTAACAAAAGAGAGCAATCGTGAAGAAAAGGGTAGCAGTTTCACAATTGGGGAAAAGTAATCTTAGTAGCATAAACAGTTTTAGCTAATACTAATTCTGTAAAGCTTGACATAGACCTAGGTCCCATGCACAAGTTTTATCACAATCAGGCATTGTATCCAGAAACATTTACCATCCTGATTGAGCTTTTGGCCAGAATCTGGGAGTAAATTTGATGCTCAGTGATATGCAGGCAACAAGATCTGGTGGGGCTTGGGGTTTGAGGTAAATGAGCGCCAACTGCAGAGAGTTAGGCTTGTCAACTATCAGAACCAAACATTGCACTAGCTATCCACCACCAGACAAATCTAACTAAATCCATCTGAAGCCATACACATATTTATACATCACACAAAGTATGTTGCCACATACAAATGACACATATGAATACACAGATGAAATGAAAATTTTTTAGCACAGGATTGCTAGATGAGACAGCACTACCCTACAACATAGGTAGTGGGAGGGCTAGGGGACCCATGAAAATATCAAACAAATTGCCATAACCATATGCTATTTTTTAAAATCCAAGTTCATAAGTGAAGGGAAACATCACCTGTGCTCAAAAAAAGTAGGAAAATTTTGGATTGAAAACTTTTCCAACCATTACAACTCTATATTTAGCCATTCCAAAGTATTATGGAAAGTGTTTGAAAAAAAAGGTCAATGGATCTTGATCCTCAGCCTGATCCTGATCACCCCTTGGGCAACAAAACTAAATATTAGAATGCAAACCAACAAAGCAGCTTTTTCATTTGATATTTTATTGTATGTTCAGCTGTCTGACAAATTAATATAAACCAATGAGCCTGCTTATCTGATCTTTGGAAACAAGTTTAGGTAATGAGGTAGGTGGCTTCACACATGTTGTCAGATAACTGCAGGTTGATCTGTATGATAAGTGCCACTGTTCAAAAGCTCCAATGGATCAAAACTTCCTTCTTACCTGATTTCTTACCTGATTGGTTTCCTTCTGGCACAGAGAAAGGAATGACAAAGGAGTAACAGAAAGACAAAGGAAAACACCCTTTTAGGTGTGCCAGTCCAAGAGGCCATAGCAACGCATTTAGTCATATTAGAGGACTGGAAGTGTGCACCTTCCAATAGATCAGACACAAGAGCTAGAATTGGATACAACATATTGACAAGAAGCACATATAGCCTACCTAGTGAATCAAATCAAATAAGTGAGAATACAAGACCAGTACAGATCAGGTACGACTAGTTCAGGTGAACTCATAGAGCTTATCTCCAATGGACCTAGCCAATAGGCCCTTGAAAGTATGAAGATCATGTGCAGAAACCACTTCTTCAGGCAGGGAGTTCCACATCTGTACACATCTCATGGAGAACGAACGTTTTCTAACATCAGTATTGGGTCTCTGCACGAGTATTCGATGACGGTGACCTCTGGTCCTAGAATTGACAGACAGAGGCCCGAAGATCTCATTGGGCGACAAGCAAGACTTCCCGTTAAACATTTTCCAGCACTGTATCATATCGGCACATAGAAGTCAGCCTTGTACAGAATACAAGTCGAGGGCATGCAGGCGTTCACTATAGCTTAACAGTCCAAGTCCATCTATCTATTTCGTCCAACGCCTCTGAATGTTTTCTAGCAAGCGCATGTCGGTGGCGTAACATGAGTACCATACACATGAGCAATACTCAATTATGGGGCGGATATGAAAGGTCAACAGAAAAAGCATGAAATCCTTAGTACAGCAAACTGTTGACTTTAAGAAACTCTGAGCCAGGCCACCGGCCTTGTGAGTCACAGTGTGAATATGGGTGTGAAAAATGGGTATACCTTCCTTTATTGGAAGCAGTCATTCAGATTCATTGGAATATTGTCCATACTTTTCCATGAACGAAATGTTTGGCAAAATTGCTGAACATAGCTTACAGATGGGTTACGGCCCATGGACACTAACCCCAGAGTCAGCGTTTGCTCAAAACCACTGCGCAAACTTGAACTGGGGCCGAAAATCTTACCATTATATCTTGCAGAATCATTTCTGAATGTTTTGACGATATAACTTTGATCCCTTCCTCGGTACTGCGCCATCTTTGCACCAAGTATTTAAGAAAACCTGTCTCAGGACCACTGTTGAAATTCTCCCTTTGAGTGAGCGTGGGGAAAGAGAGCGGAGAGTAAGGCAGGCAAGATACCTTTATTTAAAGGTACATTCAAGAGGGATTCCTTGATGCTTGGGTGACGTCAGAAGGACGTGGAGGAATTCCTTCCCCATTGAGTCGTGTGTTAAACGGCTCCGAATGGCACTTCCCGCTTACGAATTTATGAGAACACGCGGTAATAGAATTTATTCTAAATGCAATAAATAGGCATTTTATTTTCAATTCTGGGCCTTTTTGTGCAAAATTTTGGACATTTAACAATTTAATTTTTCCATTGTATATGCTAAGAGGTGTGACGTCATATCCGGTGGTCTGCGCTTGCTGTTGGAGGGGGCTGCAAGGCAGGAGCAAAGGAAGTGAGATGAACAATAGTGCAGTGACTGGCTGGCGCCCATAGCTCATTTATGGCGCACAGTGTGAAGGCCGCCAACTTTTGGAAATGTTCCTCCAGCAACCAAAGCGTAAAGTACACATTTTGAGCACTAATTCACAATTTTTTGTCGTTTCCATTTCGATGAATTCCATTCTGTCAAGTTTGGATTATTACCATTTTATTCAGGGTAGTAAAGGATCTTAGCCCTGTTCCACCTGTCAGCACAGTTTTGTCAGCACCAATCAGCGGGCCGCGTTGCGCCTACGTCACAGGATTGTAGCCTCTCCCCGGGAACTAGTTCTAGAGGTTTTACGGGCTGACGGCCTGCTGTTTGTGCTGATGAAAAACCGTAAGTGCACCAAGTGCAGCCTAATATTTTTTAATGGTTTAAAGGTTTAAGTTCCCTTTGCTTAGAACAAACAAGAGGCGATTATGGCGCTGATGTTACTTTTCTGGAGGAGAGTTTAGAGGTCCTGCTGACAAAACTGTGCTGACAGCTGGAACAGGGCTCTTATTTACCTTCGTGAGACCAGAAGGGGAAATTTCCTTTATAAAGCTGCAGTTTTTTTATTTTCACAAAAGAATAATGATTTTACTTCATGGTATTGCAACCATATATCATGAAAATGAGAGCGAAACGGCGCAAACCGTTCGACTACGGCGCGAAGCAAAAAAGTGATATTTCGATTCACATCAATAACTGACGTATTGATTAATAAATATCATCTACCTAAATATAACCAAGTAACTATTCAAAGTACATCAATCCAAAGTTGAAATTTTTGTATTTTATTTAAGAAAATATTTAAAATTTAAATTATTCGGTGTATTAAAAGACGAAATATTACATCACGGGCGCATAATTCAAGTATTTATGCAGAGAGACAAGGGGCACATAGGCTCCTCAAACTATACTGTTCGTAAATGTAAATTGAGCGCTTATCTGTGGTGGGGGTTATCACGTTATCATCATCATCACAAGGTGGGAAAAAATCACCAAAAATTCATATATTTTTATTCATGTGTCATTCCAAATAAAATCATTTGGATAGGCACCAAAAATTTCACCATGACCCCTCAAATTTCCGACAAAGTTTGCACCCAAGTTCCCCTATACAAAGGAACCAGTGTGCAAAGTATGACATTTTCGACGAGATCTTGTTGGTGCCCTTGGAGCCAGGAGCGAGTAGTGCGAATTTTACCAACCTGGTGCGAATTTGTGAGACTGGTGTGAGGAAGGTGACACTGAAAACCAAACAAATAATGGCTATATGGTTATAAAGATACAGGAGGGGGCCTTATGAAAAGTCCTCAACTAACTAACTAATAAGAGAGGTAGCATTGCATCTTGTGGGTAGGAATGGGTGCGTTTTTCTCCCTGGTTTATGGAAGCTTGGTGCGAATTTATGGTGGCTGGTGGTGCGAGAATTTTAGATGGCTGGTGCGACTCGTCTGGCCTGCTGCCATACTTTGCAGACTTGCAAAGGAAAAATTTTTATGTGGACTGGACCCATTTTCTTGTCCCAAGGCCAAATAGGTCATCAAAGAGAGGTGATCAAAGTTTCGTGGTCAGCACAAAAATTGAAGGTGAAATAATTTTGCATCTTAAAGGTGACTGATCAAAATAAATTAAGATAGATGTCACTTGATAGAGCATACAAAACTGCTGTATGAATTTAGGAAAACAAAATATTTGATCTCTGGTCAGGCCTTGACCAAGAGACCTAGTGACCTTTTCTAAAAATTGATAATTTGCTGCACCTTTAGGAAATGGTCCAAGTGCAAAAAAATAATAACATCACAGATATGGTGGTGCATACTCATTTGTAGAGTTTTCCTTCATAGTTTTGTTAGGAAAAAAGTTCAAATCAAGTGTAACATGCATTTCAACCAGTGTGCAAAGTATGGCAGCAGGCCAGACGAGTCGCACCAGCCATAAAAAATTATCGCACCACCAGCCTAAAAATTCGCACCAATCTGTCATATACCAGGGAGAAAAACTCACACATTCCTACCCACACGATGCAATACTACCTCTCTTATTAGTTAGTTAAGGACTTTTTATTAGGCCCCCTCCTGTGTCTTCCTAACTATTCAGTCATTATTTTTTCTAGTTTTCAGTGCCAACTTCCTCGCACCAGTCTTGCAAATTCGCACCAGGCTGATAAAATTCGCACCACTCGCTTCTGTCTTCAAGGGCACTCGCACCGACGAGATCTCGTCGAAAATACCATTCTTTGCACACTGGCATTTCAATGAACTTAATTCACACATACATAATAAATATCACATTTAGGTATATGGCTGCACTCTTAAAGCCAAGATATGCCAAGGATGAACAGAATATGAATATGAAAACTATTAAGCATGCAAAATTAAATAAATGAAAAAAAATATTTTTATTCACATTTGTCTTGAAAAATTCTTGAAATATTCCAAATAATTTTTAGTGCCCTTAATATTTTGGTGCAATTTAGCATGCTTGGCACTGGCCACTGTCTACTGCCCAGGTTTTTGTTTTTTTAATGGATAAAACCCACCTGGGTTTTTCATAAATCATTCTCTAGGTGCCCCTGGGTAAAAATATTGTCTTTTTGCTATTCACATCACTTTTAAAGCTACTAAGCCTTGGTATGTGTAGAATATGCCAAAGTTTAGCAGAATTAGTACCATATGCCTTCTCATACAACCCACTGGAAAACTGCATTAAAAGTGTTTTTTGGAAATCTTTGCTGTCTTACCAGGAAAATCATTTCCAAGAATCCACATGTCATAAATTGCACATTGTGCAACACAAATTTCTATCATTTTTTGCAACAGATAAAAGTCACTGGATAAGACCAATACTGTGTCTGAACTGAATATGATGTTAGTTTTTGTCCGTATGGTGCAGTTTTTTCAGAATTCAATCTATATATTATGTATATCTTAATCAATTTATAAACATCTCTGCAGGTTCAAAATATGCCAAAGTAACAGTGCAGTCTCAGATTGTGACTCTGACTGACTTTGACCTGAGACATACAAATAGTTTCATCATCCAGCTCATGGAGTCTATGGCTTATCATGGTGGAGTCACATGCTGTACTCCAGGTGCGCAGCCAAGGTGGGGCGACCGCCTCTCCCTTGGCTGAACTTAAGCACTATAAAGAGCTTCTTGCACTGCCTCCTGTCATTTTCTGATTTATGTTCCCCAAGTTGATTATAAGAAGACTAGACACCATCACAATGTTTGTCTCAGAGACTCTCAATAGCAAGTCTCAGGGACCCAAGCATTGGTCTGGCAGGGCCCACCAAAATTTTGAATTGGGGCCCCCATATTTGGCTATCGGGACACCAGAGTTTATCTCTGGGCCCCCAGACTTGGTCTCTGAAGCAGCCCCAAAAGTTTTCCCAGGGTTTCCAGAGTTGGCCTGGAGAACTGCCAAGAGCTTGTCAAGGGGAGGGGGCGCCCAGAGCTGGTCTCTGAGGGCCACCAGAGTTGGTCTCGGTGGGCCCAAGAGTCTGACTTAGGGATCCGAAAAGTTTTCTCAGGGAGCCCAGGGCTGCTTTCGAATGGCTTTTAAGATTTTGTCTCGGTGCCTTAGAGTTGGTCTCCAAGGCCTTCAAGGGTTTGTTGCGTCGGCCCATAGAGTTGGTCTCGAAGCTGGCTGAAAGTTGGTTTCGGGGGTCCCTAGATTCGGACCTTAGGTTCCCCAGAGTTGGTTTCGGGACACCCCAAGAATTGTTTTTGGGGCCCCCAGTGTTGGTCTCGAGGACCTTGAAGGGTTTGTCTTGGTTCGTGGGGCCCCCCAGAGCTGGTCTCGGGGATATCTAGACTCGTTCTCGGGCGACTCAAAGGTTTTTTTTTCTGGCGGGAGGGGAGGTTTTGTCTCGAAGCGCCGGCCAATTTTTATCAGACTGCCCAAAGAATTTGTGTTTGGGGCACCTCAGAGATGGTCCCCAGGTCACAAAATAATAAAAAAGGATACCATGCTTTATTCAGATAGATAGGCAAAGAAACAAGCAAGGGAGGTAAAAACAGCCAATAAAAAGGCACGTGAATCGCACCGATTCACTCCACACTCACATCAGCCACCGCTGACCTTCTTTTTATTTTCATTAGCGATCTTTGCACTTGGGGCCCCGTGCAGTGCCCCCGAGCCTATATCCATGCCCCCCTTCCCCTCAGCAAATAATGGATACACCCCTGCTATGCTCTGAGAATTGTGACCTGGCCTTTATTGATGAACCAGACTAAGATTTTCAGCGCTAGCATTTGTCCGTGAGGAATATGAGCTGATTTAGAAAAAGTGAAAGCAAATTCCTGTGGGGCGCAGTGGTGCGGTGCTTGTCGCACTTGCTTTCTACGGGATCGCCCGGATTTACGTCCGGTGGATTTCTTGAGTTCGGAGAACCCGGCTTCTAAGAGAAAACAGTAATAAGAGTCGACAGCGCTGTATAACCATAGCAGTGGATGAGTAGTTAAGCCCCAAAAATTGTTATTCTGGTCAAAAGTCGGTTCACTTTTCTTATTCATGAGTGCACATAAAACTAGGGAGGGTTCTGCACGCAGCCGTCAATCGGGTACTTCAGAACAGCTTGGGGAATAGGAGCTTCTTCTCCCCTCCACCACCTGAGGCAAAGACTGATAAGCAACGATGATATTGAAAGCATCACAGTCTTCATGCGTGCTCAAACAATGGCATTAATCTAGAAACAGTGTGACGACAATACTTAAAAAAATGAAAAAAACACAAAAAACGCAAAAAAACGGACCCGCGGCTTTAAAACCGGTTGCTTGGGTGGGGTGGGGTAGGGCTGTTTTGGTTATTGGCGATGTTGATGGATGTGGGAGTTGGGCGGGCGCGGGGGCGGGGCTATGGGGCTGGCCTCGGCCCCCTCCTTGGGGGGCTTGTTACTCCGGGGGCGGTGGGGACCTGGTACCCACTGCGTTGGGGCGGACGCTGCCCCGCCCTGGTCCTCCGGGGGGGGCGCTGAGGGAGGATGGAGATTTTTACGTGCTACTTCTACTCCATTCTTCTCGTGAATCAGGAGGATGTGCTTCGCACCCCTAAACAGTAGGACATCTACTTAATTTGCGAGCGTTCTCTCCCTGCTATCTGCCTGAGCCTACATAATTCTCAGAATCTGTTTTCCATTCCCCTGTCATCGCCAGTCCGGGATACGTTCCCCTCTCCAGTAAAAAATCGAATGGCGATGCCCTTGGCTGTGACGCATACCAGACACATAAGATTTCTGAACACGTCTCGAAAACATCCTCGACTCGACTTGAGGAAAATAAGTGAAATGGTGCCACATGATTTTTCCTAAAGTGTGAGCTGAGCCGCCCTGTTAGCTCTTTGGACTCAAGCCCGCTGCTCAGGAACATGCAGTGGCAGTGCATGTGCACGTTGTGCAGGCTTGGGATTGATTCATTCGAGACGCTCGGGTGCTCTTTGTTTGCCTAACGTATGCTGACTGGCAACTGGCGATCCAGTGAGGGAGGGTGACCTGGGCGGGGCGAGTCCCTGTGCGTTGTGGGACGTAAACTTTGGCTTCTAAATGGATCCTTCATCGCGAGAGCTGCTCGTTCGGATTTTGCGGTCGGGATCTCCGTGACAAGTCCACTGATGAATTAAGTGAGGCTCTGATTCCCATAACCGAACTTGCAGCAACTTGGACAAAATTCATATTAAACCTTGCGCTTTTCGCACAAGATTCAGCTTAGGGTTTTCATCGTTTTTTTGCCACACTTTCCACGGAGGGTATATTTACATGTTATGGCTTACACTCAACGAGGTATGACATCACGAAAGCACTACTATACCCTGCATACTATCCGTCTTAACCCCCCCCTCCGCCAAGGAATTCAACACGAGAAAAGGGTAGTTGAATGACTACATGCTTGAATCCATGTATATGTCACTATCAGCTATCGGTAAGATGACAAATCACAGTAAGATACGCGACATACAGGGCTGCATGCCTGAAGAACGTTTATTTTCACACAAGTACGCGAAGCAAACGTTTATGATTTCCTGTCTTTGTACGCTGGTTGGTACTGTGCATCTTTATTTAGCTTACGCGTGACAATATGCTGTTTGATAAGAAGTAAAACAAGGCTAACAACCGGTGGAGCTCCCGGGAGTCCTAACAAAACCAAATCATAACGCAATAGCTGGGTGGTCAAATTAAATGTGTTTTTCAGTATCGGCAAAGCCCTGTCCCAAATAAATTTCACTAGTTGGCAATCAAAGAAGAAATGTCTTAAGTCGTCTTCTTCAAAACGATGTAAAAACAGCGGGCTCCCTACTATGCCTCGGGTGGATAGAAGGGTTTTTCATCGGTACAACTGTCAGTGCACCCTACATCAATACTAGTGAGTGGACATATTTGATGTGCTGAATAATGTTTTTGCTTACTGCGAAACGAGCCTCCGGGGTAATATATAGTTACTTTTGTGACCAGTGCTGCTATAGCCAGTATGGCCAAGAAGCTGTAAAAGCGATTCCGTTGTACCATGCTGGTAAAAGGCTTTAATGCATTTCACTGCATCGTTCCGCTTGACATGCCAGCAGCTGCTGCGTATCCTATGTCGTCCTCTGGCAATCACTGTTTGAAGCGTCCAAGGCTGACGTGTGCGTGGAAGTGAAAATGATGAATGCAATGATGTGCATATCAGATCTCTCTCTCCCGCAGATTACGAGGGTCGCCGCCCATAATGCAAAGTTGGGTAATGTGCTCGACTGCTTAGTAGTGTGCCAGGATCATCCTATTTTCCAGACTCGCTGTAGAAGAGTGGCGTAACTGAAAATAGAAGATGAGTGCCAGAAATAAAAGATATGGTGAGTGCTGATCCGTAACCGAAGTCTCACGTATGGAAACTTCATGTGAACTGGTTAAGGGAATAGCGTTCAAATCCAGCATACATTGATATTCATCAAACGATTATATACACTTTTTAAGCTCCAAAGAATTTTCAGCGTCTTTTAAAACACCTAGTAAGGTCTCTCAAAAGTGTTTTTGCTTACCCAGTTTCGTACCATAAAAGACATGGAGCTTACCTACTTTTAGAAGCCTCTATTTTAATGTGGGCTTGGCCATAGTCTCCCTGAATGAAGTGATCTCCAAGCTTAAAATACATTTTAAGGTAAGGTAATATATGTTAAACCACTAACATGGAATTCCCCGGCGACTACATCCGCCTAGGGCCGGCAAATACAGGTTATACTCCTTTGGTATTTGTTACTGGACTTGTGTTTGTATCGAAAGCTGCCCTCAGCACCACTACAATCTGGACAGCGAGTTTGACTGCGTTTCTTTGCAGAAGGTGTGACATTCAAAATGGCAGATTGGAGGCTACCTTCAAAGAAAAAGATGGAAGAAGAGAGGAAAAAGCAGGAGATATGGAAGCAAGTGATGGCCGCACCACAGCCGGTATCACGTGAGTAGACCTTACTGTGTACACTCCATGACTCCGCCACCAATCAAAAACGGGATTGGGGTGAGCGAGTGAGTGTGTGAGTGAGTGAGTGAGTGAGTGAGTGAGTGAGTGAGTGAGTGAGTGAGTGAGTGAGTGAGTGAGTGAGTGAGTGAGTGAGTGAGTGAGTGAGTGAGTGAGTGAGTGAGTGAGTGAGTGAGTGAGCGAGTGAGTGAGTGAGTGAGTGAGTGAGTGAGTGGGTGAGTGGGTGGGTGGGTGAGTGTGTGATTGAGTGAGTGAAAGTATTTCTTTGCTGACAAGAAACTATCTTCCCCCGTCTTAATGATAAAAGTCGTTGGTTTTATATTTGTGATGCCTACTGACATGGACCATTTGAACTCCTCTAATTTAGCTGGAATTGGATTTCTTATGTTGTAAAGCACTGGAAATGTGCCTCCCGTCCCCGCTTTCGACGTCCATGTGTACTCCGATAATTGCTCTACACTGAGACGAAACTGAGGGCGAATATATTTCCATGTGTGTGTTTATATGTTGTCCTGTTTTATTGTTTATGTTTATGCATATATATTTTTTGGTACAGTTATGGTATGTAGATTGAATAGTAAGTTTCGATTTCAGTAGCAAAAATTGTTTTGACCTACGGAAGTTTGTCATCATTTATGCTGACAAGTGGGTCTAGTATACATATATACTTAGTTGAATTTCAGTGAACATGAAGAAAATGATGGGGTTCTGAGGCGATGCAAATGCTGGTAAATTGGCATTTAACATGCTTTTTCTGGCAATTAAATGCGCTGTCTCTCTCTTTCTCTTTTTCTCTTTTCTCTCTCTTTCTCTCTCTCTCACTCTCACTCTCACTCGTTTCAGCGGTGATTGTCTCTGCCCAAGGAGGTACGGCAGACACCATCATTTCCAACTCTTCCCGAGTCACCGTAAGTCGGATATAGTTGCGTAATATAGGCGAGAGTAAGGTGTATAGGGGAAGGGGAATATAGGGGTGAGAAAAGGACTCCACTCAACAGAGGACCCCACTCTGTTGAGTGGAGTCCTTTTCATCCTCTTACTTAACAGGCAAGCACGTGTCGGCAATCTACCTTTGCATGAATCAGGCTGGGAATGACGTTTGTACCTTTTTATTTATAAATGTCAACGCCACTGGAGCTTACTTTACTGGTTACTTTTACTACTACTACATACTTACCTACTAGGTCTTTTTGACTCGTGTTTGCTATGCTCTTGTTATGGGTGCAAAGTTAACTTATAATCGGTGCGCTCGTAAACACCAAATGCTATGATGAAGTGTCAATGTAAGTAGCCACCATTCATCTCTGGAATATTTTGGTACTTTACATTTTTTGTCAGCGACCTGGATCAACCACGACAGGTGAAGATATGGTTTAAGTCGCGCAGTTTAGTATTGGATGAATCAGGCGGTTGTGAATGACGTTTGTACTTTTTATCTTATAAATGTCAACGCCACTGGAGCTTACTTTACTGGTTACTTTTACTACTACTACATACTTACTTACTAGGTCTTTTTGACTCGTGTTTGCTATGCTCTTGTCATGGGTGCAAAATTAACGTATAATCGGTGCGCCCGTAAACACCAAATGCTATGATGAAGTGTCAATGTAAGTAGCCACCATTCATCTCTGGAATATTTTGGTACTATACATTTTTTGTCAGCGACCTGGATCAACCACGACAGGTGAAGATATTGTTTAGGTCGCGCAGTTTAGTATTGGATGAATCAGGCGGCTGTGAATGACGTTTGTACCTTTTTTATCTTATAAATGTCAACGCCACTGGAGCTTACTTTACTGGTTACTTTTACGACTACTACATACTTACTTACTAGGTCTTTTTTGACTCGTGTTTGCTATGCTCTTGTCATGGGTGCAAAATTAACGTATAATCGGTGCGCCCGTAAACACCAATTGCTATGATGAAGTGTCAATGTAAGTAGCCACCATTCATCTCTGGAATATTTTGGTACTATACATTTTTTGTCAGCTACCTGGATCAACCGCGACAGGTGAAGATATGGTTTAAGTCGCGCAGTTTAGTATTGGGAACCATGGGATGGATTCACCCTCTTGATGTCGGGTTGAAACCACATCTCGATTTGTAAGTGATTCTCAGCTGATTCTAATTTGAAGTGCGTCTCTTCGCGTGCATGTATGGTCGATGCTCGCGTCAACATGGTCGTAAACTGATGTTAGTTAAGGCTAGTGAGCTATAGCGTCACCGCCGAGCGGCCGTTTGTGTCAGCTGGGATTGTCTTCACATAACGATAACACTGCGTATAAGTGACTGGACCCGACCCTCGCGCTAATGCAAAGCATGTACCTCTTGGAATAAACGTCGTAAATGGAGCTCATCCTAACAGGGCATCAACATTATTTCAACTATAATCACTTTTTCGAACAAAACTACATGCCTGGGGTGTGCGTTTCCTGGAGGCATTGCAGCGCCCACTGGATGCGGATCTTCAGAACTTTCCACGCCTGGAAGTGATCCATTTTTTTTTAATGCACCGGACCTCTCAGAAAAGTTTCTTTTTTAAACGTAATTTGACTGCAGTTGGATGTAAAATTAAAAGAAAACATTAACGGCTCAGCAAATTCAAAAGGAAAATTTCGCTCCTTTTCTTATCGCATTGTCTCCGTGCTAATTTGTTTCTAAGTTGTTCTCTGAAAATTGGATGTAAACAATGTTTGCGGCTCTGGGACTTACTGTCCGACTCCTTTGCAATTACATTATATATGAATGAAAATTGGCATACATCAATATTTAAGCCAGTTTTCACTCCGTCTTGAAAGAGAAACATCCGCTCGGCGTTGAATGGAATAAAAATCAATTCAACGTCACATATAAAGGCATTGAATTTATTTCTAAACTCAACGACTTTAAAGGCGGGCAAAGGTGCCATGCACAGAGCGCCTTATAAAAATACTTAACTAACTTCTAAACTCATGTCTGACGGTACTGCTTTTCACGGAATTGGTAAGCCAAACCTGGGTTTAATTCGGCGGTCTAAGGAGCTACACAAAGTAACTTTTTGGAACTGTTCTGGAACAGAACTGTTCTGGACAGCATGCGGAACGTCTCGGAAAGAATAATATATGTGCTGCCAATCGTTTTGAGGTAGATCAATCATGAGTCCCAGGAATCACCAAGTTTTCTTTTTGGGTTTTACACATATACTTCAGGGCTGGTGCAAGAGTAGAATAGGGTATGATGACTTCAGATTCGTTCCGATTTTCTTCGTATCACGGTTAGTTTTGGAGATAGTGTGCGACTCTGACCCGACCCAAGGCTATGATCGGCAAGAAAAGGGCGCAGTCAGTGCCGGCCTTAAGCAAGCCTATGGCTTTTGTGTCACGCAATTTGGCGAGGAAGATATATCGGAATACTTTACACTAAAAGGTGATTTTCCCCTGACGTTAATGAAATAAATGTGGAACCGTTCTGTTTCAGAATCGTGCGCAACGAACTCCTTATACGCAGCTTTACTGCTAGGGAAAGGCCGAGGAATGGTTGTGCCGCAGACCTCCACTGTGGCACGTGCTCATTTGTGTCAGCTCCTCCTCTTTCACGTGTGTTGTTTCATTTCAGAAAATGACTTGTTACGTGTGCGGCTGCTTGGTAACCGATGCAGACCGGCTCAAAGTTCACCTGAGGTGCCACCATCGTATGGTAAGACTTGTAACATTCATAGGCGGATCCAGGGGGCAGTTGGTCCCTCCCCCAGCGACCCTCGGCGCCGCCTGAAGTATTGCTTCTCATTCCTTCCCCTCCCAGAATGCGAATATCGGTGCCACCGCGATAAGATTTAGCGCTCACCTGAAGGGTGTTGCCTCTCAAAAGTGGCGCCCCCCCCGGTCGGAAATCCTGGATTTGCGTATGATAGGATTATCCCCTATTTTGCCTCGGGATTGTCGAACTGAGTCCCTTTTCCGCTGGGCAATGTTCTTACGTTTTAAGGCGTTGACAGTGGTTTGGTTGTCGAAAGGAATAACTCATCGGCCTCACGGTATATTTGTGATGACTATATGCTTTGTACCTTTTATCGTCGTTTGCAAAGTGAAGTGCATAGCTTGTTTGTATGAAACCCTGTGAGATCAAGCAGGATTATTATTTGGATTTGATAGGAATGTATAGCCGTTGACGCAGGTTACTTTCTAGCGTGTTTCTTAGCTCTGCCCTTGATGCCACCACTTTGATGTCTGTGTTTCAGAGGGGTAAATGTATGGTGTGCGGCCTCGTGGTACACCACAGGGCTAATCTGCCGGAACACATGCGCGACGCACACGGACGTGGTCCAAAGGTGAGCCCCAGTATCCAACTAGCCCATGTATTGGGCCCGATTAACCGCCCAGTCCATGTATTGGACCCGATTAACCGCCCAGTCCATGTATTGGACCCGATTAACCGCCCAATCCATGCATTGGGCGGGAGGCGAGGCGTATGAAAGGGAAGGTGGCGCTTTTTTTTGTTTAGTGGGATTTGAACTGTGATGGCCAGAAGATAGAAAATACCGGAAGTTTCCTGTTCAGTGGCGGATCCAGGACTTCATTTGGGGGGAGTGGGCTAGGGGCTCAAGTCACCCCCGCCATTGCTTCCTCAGAACAGCCTGCGGCTATACTTTTACTATATGCGCTCTTGAAATTTTGGCTGGGGGGCTTGAGCCCCTAGTCCCCCTTGTATCTGTCACTGTCCCAGGGCTCAGCGTTTCCGGAGAAGTGGTAGCGCAGAGAGGGCGTGCGACCCTGTCGGCCCTGCGCCGGTCTCAGTCGTCAGTGAACCGCTGCGCGTGGTCGTTAGACTCGTAAGGCGTTGGGTTGGGAGGCGTGAGAATAGTGCTTTCAAAAACAGGGAACGCCGAAAACGCTGTTGATTCCTTAAATGTAGGTTCTGAAAGAGACGAAACATGTAAGCAGATTGTTTTGTATGTTCTGCGCGGCTTAGTTCATAAACCATGGGACTGCCACATTTCCTTTAATTGTTCAATTCATGTACCTGACCTGCGATGAGGCGTGCTAACCGTTTTGTCAACTTGGGGGTTAGAGTTGAACCCGGCATTTACGGCATGTGTTGCTGTTGCGGTCTTTGTCACGAAGTTCTCTGACTGAAGCTCTCCTTGCAGGCGAGAAAGTGTGGAATGTGCGACCACATTGCCGATAGCCTGGTAGAACTGGAGCGACATGGCAAAATGGAACATCTGTACAGGAGCAAGTACGGCGATGTAAGAACACCATACTGACGTATCGTCCGCAACTCATTGTCGTATTAGTAAAAGTAGAATGTGAGCTTTGACACGGAAACCCAAATATAATGTGAAATTCGTTATCAGCGCCAATTGCATCGTACGAAATATGAGTGTTGTGATTGTTGTTTTCCACAATCTGTGCGGGTCTTCAGTGTCGTCATTAGCTGGTGTGTGGGTCGGCAGAAATTTCGGCTTCTACGCTGCCGGGAAGTTGTCAATGGCGAGCCGTGTGCTGAACGCTTTTCGATAATTCCACACATGCGACGGCACCTCAGCCAAGAGCACGGTATCGCTGCTGCCACTGACGTTCTGCTTGAACATTTCTCCTCTATTGACGGTACGTCCAACGGGAGTGCTTCAGGTGGAAGGCGTTACCGTGGCACGAGTCACCGTGATCTCTGCGCGAGAGTCCGCTCCGGTTGTGTCCTTTCATCCTCACCAAAGCGGGCACGCTCTTCCCCATACCCGCTGCGCGAGTAAAGCTTTGACCTTAGATGTCCCAAGTGACACCTAGCAAGTTTGTTGGCAGTTGTATGTGTCTGTGTATGATTTTAAACCGACAATCCTTGTCCTTATCTTTACTCTACCTGAGGGCTGTCAGCGCATGCGCCTGTGGTAGCAGCGACCCCCCTACAACAACAACAACCCCTACAACAACAACAACCCCTACAACAACAACAACCCCTACAACAACAACCCCTTCAGGTAGAATCCCACCTCCTTCATCCTCATCTTTCTTCATCCTTACCGTCTCCTTCCATAGTTTTTTTAATTGCCTCATGCTCATCATGACAACACCTTGAAAGCCACCTGAATTGAGTGGAAGTGTTTGTTATGTATACATGACTGTATAAGCTCGCTCCTGTCCTCTCATTATCAATCTGTGAGTACGCTCCTCTCCAATCATCCCCGCCGAAGCGGGTTCTGTCTTCTCCACCATCCCCGCTGCGCTAGTTCGCTCCTGTCTACTCATCATCGCTGTTCGAGTATGCTCCCGTCTACCATCACTGCTACTCGAATACGATTTCTTCCATTCATCCCCGCCAACACGAGTTTACTCCTTACAACTCATCGCTGCGTGAGTATGCTTCTGTCCACTCATCCTCCCAAGCGCGGATACGCTCTTGTCCACCACTCAGGCAACGCGAGTACGTTCATGTCCACTCATCCCCGCTACGCGAGTAAGCTTCTGTCCACTCCTGTCTACTCATCATTGCTGCGTGAGTACACTCCTGTCCACTTGTCCCCACAACGTGAGTACACTCCCACCCCGCTTCGTGAGTACGTGTCTGTCCACTCGTGCCCGCAACGCGAGTAGGTTCTTGTCCACCTACCATCGCTGCGTGAGTGCGACCCGGTTCACTCATCCCCGTTACGCGAGTATGCTCATGTTCACTCATCATAGCTGCACGAGTACGCTCATGTTCACCCATCCCCGCTACCCGAGTATGTTCCTGCCCGCTCATCCCCGGTACGCGTGTGCCTTCCTGTGTACCTTCCCCGCTGCGCGAGTTCTCTTTTGTCCTTGACAGCATGTGCCACCACCGAGAGCGGTGTCGTGTGTTGAAGCTGGCGCTGTTGCGACAGAGTTTTACGCCTGGAAGAAGTCGTTCGAGGAGGAGACGGGCGAGGTGTTCCGGATCGGGTACGGACGCCGGCGCGGACAGTGGCGCTTCATGTGCAGCCGCTCGGGTACCTACAAGCCGACCCTGACGACGGGCAGCCGACAGCGGAAACGCAGCGGCTCCATCAAGCTCGGCTTCAACTGCACCGCCGACATGACGGTGCGGTTCCCAGACGAGGGCGGCGTCTCCGTGGAGGTGCATCCCTTCCACTACGGCCACGAGTGCGGGGACCGCTGGATACCCCCCGCCAGGCCGCTGAAGCCCAGAGGTACAGAGTAGTGGACTCTCGCGGCTAAACGGCTGCCGAGTGGAGCATATGATTGGTGGCGCCTCAGAACGGCCGTTGAAAGCTATGGTGCCTGAGAACAGTCGCTGAAGGCTGAGTGTTCAGGGTTTTGATTGCTTGGCGGCTTTGTCTCTGCTAGAAGTCTCAGCGATGTCAAGTGCTTAAATATGTTATTTTCCTGTTGAATTTGTATACGGTTGCATTCCATCGTGGGGTGAGTGTGACCATGGCGTTCAAGAAATGACAGTGGGTATGACGTAGAAATGACAGTGGACGTGACGTAGAAATGACAGTGGACATGTTGACATGACAGTAGACGTGACGTAGAAATGACAGTGGCGGTGACTGGGCGCTAAATGACCCAACGGTTGGCGCACGCTAAAGCCCGGTCAACTAACACAGTGGGTATGGCGTTGCAGACGGTCGCGCTCGTCCGAACAGAAAGCCGCCTCCGCCGCGTCCGACGGCGGACCCAGCCCCCAGCGGTGCCCGGTACGTCCCGCCCTCGCGCCGCCGCCCAGCCTCACCAGAGGGCGTGCTCACTGTGCTGGGCACTCACGTCGCTAACCTTCGCACGGATGAATGTCAAATCACGCTAAGGACGGTCGGAGATGATCTGATGTCGGCGCCGCATAGGGCAAAAACACTGCCCTTTTCTGTGATTGGGCATGTTGGGATAATACGCCGGCACCAGTACAAATTATATTTTCACAAAAATAAGGTGGCACATTACCGAAAAATGTTCATGGAATTACCTCGATTTCCCTTTATGGTTATAATATTGCAATCCTGATTTGTGAGAGAGGCTACCGAAGGCTAGTTTATTTCGTTAATTGCCATGCTATGCGTGTGGGTGGATTCTAGATAATTGTTTTCAGTAGGTACAAATCCGATGAAATTGACGTTTTCATAGGGTGGCATTACGGTTCGTATGAGGACATCTGGGGTGAGCCCTTGTCAAAGGTTTGGCTCTACTAAAAGAGCACTTTAACATCCGCCCCAGTGGGCCTCCGAGGCACTGCGAACCTGTGATACCGTGAGCCTGACTCAGACTCAAGAATTCTGCATGTATGTGACCTCGCTAGGTCACCAATTTCCCTATGTTTAAAATTATTGTCCGTTCGGAAAGTTAAGTTCAATCCTCACACAGCACGCTGCGACTTGTCTCCCTATTTTTTCTATTTTGTTAATGGTCGGATGGAGGGATCGAATCGGCTGGTTGAGTCAGGGTATAAAATACCTTCGGTAGGATGAAGGTAACCCCCACAAAAAAAAAAAACTGCCTCCATTCCTTACAACTAGAAGTTGAATGACATTTTACCCCCAAAACATTTGCCTTGAGCAGTCAGTGCCAAATTAAAACCATCTGAGGTAAAAAAGGATGACGCAAAAGAATGCTGGGGCACGAAATCTACAATGTCCAACGTTGAAACCTCAACGTGTCGCAAAAAACCTAAAAGCGACAAGGCCTGGAATTAAATTAAATGGCAACCAAATACAAACCCGATCCAGTAACATTTACGGCAAAGTGCGAGGAAAGAAAATTGGAGAAAGGTGAAACGCGACGTTTCAGCCTTTGATTGTCTGTCTTAGGGTAATGTGAGACAGTTCGTTTTAGGTTTTATTTTTGAAAGTATCTCAATGCCTGCTGTAATTGCTTGTATAATTTATTTTTCCGAAGAAAAACTGCGATAATATCGATAAAGAACCTTCTACAGCTTGCGTAACAGAAGTACTGTCCTGGCCTGACTTTTTAGCCACGCATTGGTGTAACTGCAGCGGGCTGGGGTCGGGACACGTCCCAATATATATATATATGTGTGTATGTATATACTCTTTCTCGTTGCATTGTATGAACAGAGCTAAAATGGGCCACTCCCTAACAGTCGGGAAGTTCCGATCTCTATACGCATAGCTCTGGTGTTGGTTCCTCCAGGTCAGCAGAGAAGGTATCAGAGACTACGGAGGGGACGGTCGTCAGCAACGCCCCAGACACAGCGGAGGAGACAGCGCCCGGCCTGTGCGGTGACCCAACAGCAGCGGAGCAGACTCCCGATCGGCGGCGCAGAGCGTCACCGCCCCCCGCCCCACCAGCGCAGAGCCGCACCCAGACCGCCTCTGACCGCCCTGCTGTCACCGCCTCTGGCACTTCTGCTGCTGCCTCTGATTCTCCTGCTGGTGCCGTCTCCGATGCTCCTGCTGGTGCCTCTGATGCTCCTTCTGGTGCCGCCTCTGATGCTCCTGCTGGTGCCTCTGATGCTTCTGCTGGTGCCGCCTTTGACACTCCTGCTGGTGCCGACTCTGATGCTCCTGCTGGTGCCGCCGCTGATGGTCCTGCTGGTACCGCCTCTGGCACTCCAGCTGGTATCGGTCGGACGCGACGACAGCAACGGTATGACAAGAGAACAGAGGCCGCAATAGCGTTGTCAGGGTTGATGTCCCCTACAGCACTAGCAAGTCCGTCTAACTCTCTGCAGCGAGCGGGCACGGTAGCTAAGAACCAGGTCAAACCAGTTCGGTCCGGTGGACGGAGCCTGCTGCGAAGGAACCTGAGGCCTTCTGCTGCTACCAACGCCACCACCTCCCATCAGACTGCTGAGGCAGATGTCCAACGCCCGACTCCGCCTGTCTCTCTCAGCTTGTGGGACAAAACAGGGCAGCTGCAGTTTCAGGTCAACTTAACCGGCGACGTCGCCGAGCGTGCTCAGAACGAGGCGAATAGTTCCAGAGACGATCCTGGCGCACGTGCAGCGAAGAAACTGCACGCGGACCTGGAGAGGAAGCTGCTGGAGATGCGGGAAGAGATTGACGAGCTGGGCGAGAAGCTGGCGCGGGCTTCCAGCTCGCCGGCGGTTGGTGAAGCGGATTCGGCGGCGCGGGCCGCGGCCTCCGGTGGCAGCTGCAGGCCGCTGCGCGCGGTGCGTATCGCCCACAGCCGGGCCTGCAGGAACTGCGAGCCCAGACTTTCCCGGCTGCCCCCAGCGCGACAACGGACCACCAGACGTGCGCCACGTTTCCGGAACAGTAGCCCTCAGCCCACAACGGCCGACCGGGTTGCGGCGAGGGAGAAGGCTGTGAAACACCGGGGGGCAGACAGGTAGCGTTAACTTATCTGTGGACAGCTTTGACCCGACGCTCTCACTCACACCATCCGGGATCCTGGCGCAGAAGAAACGGCTACAGCGGCAGAAAATAGTCCTACAGTTCCAGATCAAGTGTGCCGAGAAGAAAGCAAAGAAGGCCTCCTCGGATGAGGACAAGGCTGAGGCAAATGACGCTGTGACTGCCCTTCATCATTCTCTGGAGGGACTCAAAGATGAAATGCAATTCCTCGAGGAGTGGCCGATCGAGGCTTTTGACGAGTTCACTGCACTAAAGCAGCGGGAGGAGGAGGCTGCGATGTCGCCCGGCGGTCGGCCGTCCCGGGCCATCCCTCCCTGCGCTCTCGAATACCGAGCGCTGCGGCGTGGCGCCGCCGAGGAGCGCCGCCTGCAGGATCGGCTGGCGGTGAAGCAGCGGCGGCTGCGGACCGCCTGGCTGACGTACCAGACGACGCTGCAGGAGAAGGTGGCTGCGACTGGGGACGGCGGCTGCGAATGGGAAAGGGTGGAGGAGCCGGAGGGGCCATCCATGCTTATGCTGCGGACCGAGCAGGAGCCGCTGCAGCTGCTGACGCCGTTCACCGACCTGCAGCAGACCCGGCAGCTGGTGCGGCAGCTGCAGCTGCAGCTGCTGGAGACGCGCGCCCGTCTCACGTCGGCCACCATCGATAACATGGAGCTGAGGGCGGAGGCGCTGGAGCGTAGCACAGAACGCATGCGGCGGGAGGCGCAGCAGTGGGAGGAGCTGAGCCGTGGCAGCCAGGGCAGCACCACGGTGGTAATGTCGGAGGTTGTGCCGGAACAGCCGAGGCCGACTGCTCTGACGTCACGGTGGGCCAGCTGGACGGGCGAGGACGGGGTCACTGAGAATGGTGCGGGCGGTCAGAGAGTGGACAGTGCGCAGGGTCAGAGAGTGGACAGTGAGGACGGTCAGAGAGTGGACAGTGAGGATGGTCAGAGAGTGGACAGTGTCGCCTATACCGTGAACGTCACGACGACGGAAGGTACCGGGCCACCGGCGCGGAAGCCTCGCGTCAAGCGGCGGAAAGTCTGCAAGTAGTGCTTCCGGTGGGCTTTGATGTGATGTGATTATAACGATATTTGTGAAGACAGACGAGCCTTAGCCATCAGTTTCGCTGTTTGGCCTCCATTGCAAACTGCACAGTGTTAGGCTAGGTTGCATTGGGGTCAAGGGACAAGTTTTGGACTATTTCAAGACGATGATTTAATTTCATGGCACATAGTTCAAGTTCTGGGGGCGCGGGAGGACTAAAAGGCAATGGATTGAAACCAGTTGGCTTTATCAATGCCAGTCATCACGAGAGATTTGCGATTCTCCACCGTCCGGCACGTGCCACTATGCCAATCGGCACGTCTCTCTTGGTCCACAGGGATCCCGGGACAGGAGTGGGGGGGGTGGCTGTGGGTCCTCTACCGTCCCTCCTCTGACCACGTAGGACGCTGCTGTCAACAGAACTCCCACAGCCAGCCTCAGGTCCAATGTATCAAACCTCGGGAAACCTCAGAGAGTTTTTCCAGCACTTACACTAAGTGCATGTGCGGAAAGGAATCGGAATTATCATACAGAAGCTTGAATCGCTTGGTACGAAGTGAAGTGTGCAGTGTTGGTAATCAGCTAACTGCACCAAAGCAGCCGAAGTGCGTGAAAATGACGATATTAATGTTCTGAACTAGGCAAAAAATCAATTGATCCACTTGGCTTATTTCAACGTGGTAAGGGGATTCAGTTCCTCCTTACAGCGGACGTGATCCCTCGATTGTCACGCCCTGGCCATAGTTTCACGGCCGGAAATGGATTCATTCATATTCATGCCGATATTATATTTGTGCGGAGACAGTTGAAAAACTGTTCAACTAAGCTTATCCAGGCCCTTGTGTAACACCTCCAATGACTCCGTATCTGAACTGATGAGTGCCATTATCTACGTGTACGGAAACCCCAGGTATATCGCCCTAAACCTGGGTCTGTACTGCTTTGTTAAGAAAATGTTGTGTGTTGTTCCCATTGGCATATCGTGCCTGAATGCCCCCCTGTTCTGTGCAGAAATATACGTTTGAGAAGTACTTATTTTATCGTCGTTCGCAAAGGAGGCGGCAGGGAATACCTTTGAGGGCGAGAGTACAGCGCTGGCTCAAAAACAGACCGTGAGCGAATAAGCTTATGTTCTAGTGAGTGGTTTGAATACAAAAGGTACTCGTTAGATTATACTGTATTTTTGCAGGAAAAAAACATATCGTGGAAAATGCGGGCAAGAACTTGTCATCTGACGAACGTATCGTCCAAGAGCATTTGCTCGAGGCCAGTTCCTTTCAATACCAAAGCGCGCCCGTGCGCCTTCATCTTCACCTTCACCTGGCCCCTGCGCGCGCCGGTCGGTTAGGCCCGGTAGGCGAAGGTAAGCTCCGACTGCATCCAGGCGGCAGTGGGGACGTCTCGGCTGCCGGCCCGGTCTCTCCCGGCGGGAGACAACACGGAACAGAGGACCAGCACAAAGTAAACGTCTGCATCGCAGTGCTGCCCCGGCTGGTGGTAGATGGTGGTGGAAGAACGCTAAAGGAACTCAAACTGATCCACCTCGCCCTGAGACGCATTTTTTTTTGTATGCCGCGCCGAAATCGCCCGGTATTGCGACAGTACCTCTTCGTTCCGGCTATTGTGTGATATCTTGTTCTTGTTGCACGGATGATATCTCAACTGAGGAGGGGCGCTTTTTGGAGGCTATTCGCTGCGAAGCGGCAGTGTAGAACGCTGAACTCCTTAAATTCGGTCGTTTTCAGTGATTTGTTGCTGGTTGTAAGCAAAGTGGAGCACGCTTTTTGTGTGAAGCAAGCAGACCAACGTCGGAAATATGGATGTTACCACGTATTTTTGCGGCTCTATGCTTAGCGCAAAAAGTGTGCAAGTTGAAAAATATCTGAAATCATTTAGAACAGTGGGGAATCGGCAAAACAATGTACACATTTACGACACATGATATCCTCAATATAATTGCATTAGCGGCACACTGACTGCAGCAAACAAATGCCAGTCTAGTTATCATAGCGACAGTTCGCACCACAACCGTTACTATTTCCGACACCCCACCACCAAAACAAGGCACCTGTCGGAGGCCGCATGGCCTCTTAGTTGGCCGTTGACGCCACTGGTGGCAGAGCCGAGGTTAGCGGGGCGCCGGGGTCACAGCGGTACCCATGACCAGGTGCTGGCGGCTCCCACCATAACCCGCGGCCGGGAACCGCCGCTGCCGCCGCCGCCCACTCGCCTGTCTAACTAAGCCTCTGTTGCAGGCCTGCAGACTGACGACAGAAATTATGCCGACAGAAAGCGGCAAAGTCCGACTGAAAGAAGTCCGGCAGCTTCAAACAGCGTGGTTTATTAATGGCCCGCATGAATGACCTCGACCTGGCCTGACTGAATGTTAAAAACTACCATACGATAGCCTTGTGGCTTTACAACGCACCAATATCTTGGTTATATCCACGACCCCAGGCTGCTCTATCGCAACTTTATGAGCAGTGACCATAAACAAGTAGAGGGGGGGCTACCAGGCCCCCGTAAGGTCTCGGAAACCAAGAGGCGTAGAAAACGCCGGTTGGGGGTGGATGCCGGCTATGGTGATCTAGATCATAGCTAATTTTCATTGATCTAGGTCAGTATTCTAAGGTTCAAACGAGGCCATAAAGGCCAAAAGGGCATAAAGGGCCAAAAATTGGCCATGCTTGGGACCTATTGGGAAATGCTGTAATTATGCGACGGGAATAGACTAAGGCGAATCAGGGTCATGGAAGGTCGTAAACAACATTTTCTTAAATTTTGGGGCCAAGGGCACTTAAGGTCATTGACATATATGACGTCATAATGAGGTATACATCACATAATGTACACTATAAATAGCACTCTAGCAACTCATGGGTGAGAAAGGAGGATTAAATTTTCACCATGGCCTTTGACCTTGACCTTGACTTTGACATTGAGTTATTGTTTACATTGAGCATGAAGTCATGGCATATTATGCGTTAGACTGGGGAAACGTCATTTGACCGGAAGCACTGGGGCCAATGACCTTGGAAGTGCTGATATGACCTTGAATTCTGACATCTGACCTTGACCTTCACGTGAGGTTACCCTGACATATAATCCCGCTTATATGGTGTTATGACGTCACAACTCGGTCTCCGATGCAACCGGACTGGTTCGACCGTGCGATTGTGGCGATATCTAAACATAGGTCTGACTTTGGAAACCTAAAAGTAAAACAAAATTCGAAAGATTGTCAAAATTTTCACCAATCGACGAGCCGTTGAATTCTGTTAAATCTGGCCAAGTATCGTCTTTCAGCTACGTGTGGTTCTCCGGACACCTTGGAAAAACAGGTTGGGGGGGGGGGCTCTGAGGCCTCCTCCTTCCAGTGCGCGTGTTAGCTGCCCGTTAGAATACTGCAGGTTCCTTGCCACCAAGAACATTGGTGCCACAACAGCCCTCTCACGACGCTCCGCTCTACACAAAGCACCAGGTCACACCAGCTCCATGGAGAACCATCAGAGCAGCATCACCAAACACAACTCACCAGAAAACTCCTCACTGATAACACGCTCATACACAGGCGGATCAACGACCACCTCAGAATATGGACCACAGAAGCATTATACATACACGAACACTATCCAGAACCCAATACACAACTAGATCAAGTAGAAAGACTCCATGTCTGGAATACCAGGTGACCACTGGCTGTGGAACTGGGGGTCTCGGGCACGGTGCCCCCCATTATCACGCGCATCGACGGGGGTACTCGCCCCCTCGTTTTTATCTAGACCGAATGAAAACGGCGGCGTCTAGCGCAGTCGTACTTGGCATACCTTTTCTCTAATCATTTTTACAATCAGGTCAGGTCACCAGTGCAGGTCAAGTTACCTGACATAAAAAAGTTTAAGATTGCATAAGTCATAACTGGGTGAACATATCCTATTGAAACTCATATCACATGGGCCTACAGAGTTCCACAAAATATGTTCCATTATTGTCTACATCGATGAACTAAGGTCAGGTACGAGCCATGACCTCGCCATTGGAACTATGTACATGGGAAAATGACTTAAACTGAATAACTTGGAAATGAATGGTTTTAGGAGACTTATTTTAAAGGCATTAGGTTTGCCACATCCTTGCAGTTCTAATGATGTGCATTTTCACCTAATTTGACCTTGACCTGACCTCAGGTCGGGTCAAACCCTTAATTTGGCCTGGGGGGATGAGGTGGCTTAGTGGATAGCACCATTGTCTTCTAAGCCACTGGTCCCGGGTTCAAGCCCCGGCGGAGCCTCTGAATAAGTCGATCTGATCCCAAAAATCCCTTCCAACAGGGTGAGAATTGGCGACGCCGTATGACCCTGGCAGTTGGTGCGTCGCTAGACCCCAACAGTTATTAGATTTGGCCTGATTTGACCTAGCATGGTCGTATTATTTATAATTTTATTGGGTTTTCTGCGAGGATTCCTGTGGTTAGATTGTTTTGTGGTACCTCTACTAGTTCATATGTAATGACTGAAAACCTTCGTCTGCATGTTTCTATGGAGTCTTGCCTTGACCTCTATTGACCTTAAATATGACCTGAATGAAATGGTTCAAATATTTTCTATAGAGATTTGACTGGTTTATCCAATTATGTTTACTGTTTTTCGCCATTTAGCGTGGTTATCGAGATCTTAGGAGGAGGGCCGCCCCCTGTCAATGAGGTGGCTTAGACCCCCGTAATGCGCGTGCTTAATGAGAAATCTGAGAAAATGAGAACACTAACCCTATGGCGTTGACTGGAAAGAAATAGGTTGAAAAGCCCATGGTGTCCCCTTTAGATTCGGACGTTTCGCCGTCACTGCTGATGACCTGTGAAAAACCCGCGGGGAATGATAAAGGTACATTCATACCTGTATTTGGAACTATATTATGCACCGTAAAGGAAGCTGTGAAAATCACGTCTTCCTTGATTTATACGTAATATGTATGCAAATAATCAAAGGGAAAAGAAAACCGCAAACATACTGATTTCGCCCGAACACTGCCACGACACCAGAACGATGTGGATAGCATGCCGGGCTGGAAATCCGGAAGCCTGGTTTCGAATCCCAGTGTAGGAATGATTTAATTGCTGGATGTGCATGCAAAGAAACCTAATTGGCATGAGCAATTGAGCATGTCCCAGCAGAAAACTCGCCGATCAATCAAGTATAAATACGCAAGCTTGAAATGAAAACTTGGGCTCCTGAGTGGTGTAGTGGATAGCATGCCGGACCGGAAATCCGGAGACCCGAGTCCGAATCCCAGCTAAGAAAGCAATTTTCCAAAGCTGCAAAAATATAACAGCCATTACTTATATATATATATATAGGAAGATGGTTTTCTTTGATGCATGCTTTATTGAAAATGTCAGCTTCTATGGCGTTAATAAGTTTTTTGTTGGTTGTTTCGATCTTCCGTATTAGGCTTCGTTATGTCTATGTAGTTTCGTGCAAAATGAATTAAAATATGTCATTTTGCAAAATGATACCACACACACACACACACACACACACACACACACACACACACACACACACACACACACACACACACACACACACACACACACACACACACACACACACACACACACACACACACACACACACACACACACACACACACACACACACACACACACACACACACACACACACACACACACACACACACACACACACACACACACACACACACACACACACACACACACACACACACACACACACACACACACACACACACACACACACACACACACACACACACACACACACACACACACACACACACACACACACACACACACACACACACACACACACACACACACACACACACACACACACACACACACACACACACACACACACACACACACACACACACACACACACACACACACACACACACACACACACACACACACACACACACACACACACACACACACACACACACACACACACACACACACACACACACACACACACACACACACACACACACACACACACACACACACACACACACACACACACACACACACACACACACACACACACACACACACACACACACACACACACACACACACACACACACACACACACACACACACACACACACACACACACACACACACACACACACACACACACACACACACACACACACACACACACACACACACACACACACACACACACACACACACACACACATACTTACAGGCCGTGCAAAATGAGGTCCACGTCCCAAGTGCACTACTGAGGACCACCTCCTGAGATTGTCAGAGCGACTTACTGTTTTATACTGTTGATGCTCTTTAGGGCCGAAATGAAGTACTTTATGAATTTTGTTGGAAATGTGTTTTTGCAATCTTCCAGAGATTGCTGAAAAACCGAGGACATTAGAGAACAGCGAGGTCCGATTGTGTGACTTTTGCTTAACGTCGGTGTATATCGAGGCCCGAATTTCATAGGCGGATCCAGGGGTTTCGGTCGTTGGGGCAAAAATTCTAAAACTAAATTTTTACCAAAAATCTTAATCTGGTTCAGATTGTGAAATTTTTGTGACCCTGAAAATGACCCCCTTGACCCGCCTATGATGTGTGTGACAGTGCTAAACAAAGGTCACTACTTAGGTCCAGTCCTTGGACCAGTTGTGTACCACTTTTTGCGCTTTGTGGTAGGGACAGGTATCAGTGCCGAATCCAAGAGGGGAATAGAGCGACTCAAGCCCCTACCCCCGCCCCCAAAATGACCGAGCTTCCATAGTAAATGCATAGCCGGAGGTAGTCTGAGGTTAGGGGCGCAAGCTTCCCGATATTTGGGGGTTCGAGCCCCCATGCTCAGAGAAACCCCTCAATAGCCGATCGAGCCCCCCCGCCCTCAATCCCACATTGCGGGCCCCTTGGATACAGCCAGGCTCAAGCAGTCTACCTGGGCTGACTGTGGCTGCAGCCGGGCTCCCTGGCATGCTTGCCAGGCCCCTGTGGGCTGCCCATAATCTCTGTGTCCGAACTGGGGCCATATATTCAGCAGTCCGGGCCATCTGTAGTTCAACCGGGCCCCAGTTATTCACCCAGGGCCTCTGTGACCAGGGATGTAAATTTGTGAAAGTCGCATGACCTTTGTTGTCGGCGCGCCCTAAAACACCAAATTTGTGAACAAGTTAAAGGGTGCTTTTTCCCAGCCGAGTCGTAAAATTTGTTGATGGGCTGAGAATAGGTGCGTTTACCCCCACTCCACACACCCCCTCCCCCACGCCCGCTCACATAGATCTGGGACCGGTTGGGCGGCAGATCTGGTTTAAACATCCCGAAGTTTTAGGGATGCTTTTCAAAGTTAGTGGTGTTTTCAAAATGTTTAGGGTTGCTCGCGCACCTCTAAAAGTACACAATGCTACACGCCTGCCTGTGACTTCAACTGGGCTCCCTGTTGTCCAGCAGGCGCGGGTCCCCTATGGCCTCAGACGAGGCCCTGTCATGAATGCGGGCGCCTGAAGTCGACCTGGACATCTAGTGTCTGCATTCGGACCCCCTGGCATACCTTTGAACCCTGTGTTCCAAAATGTCCCCCTGTAGAGACACCGTGGCCCTTGTGTTCTGCATTGGCCCCTTTTAGTCTGCACAGACTCTGCTTGGTCTACCCGGCCCCCGTTGTCTACCCCGGCCCTTTGTGGATCAGCTGACCTCTTGTGGTTTTCCGGGTCCCCTGCGGTCAACCCCATTTTTCTGCCCGGACCTCTGGCGTCCTACCCGGGACCTCTTTGGTCTGCCCGGGTCCTTTACAGCCTGTCTCGGCCCCGTGGTCTGCCCGTGCTCCTTGTGGGCTGCCCGGACTCTTATGGGTTTCAAAGTTCCCTGTGGTCTTCCCGGGCTCTCCATGGTCTGTCCGGGCCCCGTGTGCTCTGCCTGTGCCCATATGTTTGAACACCCCTTCCAGATTGGTTACTGCGCGGTATAGCGAAAAACGCTAAGGGTGGTTGATATGGCATGAAAATGACGAAGAAGCTTCATCAGTCACTTTTGTTCGGGCCAATGTTCAGCTCAAACACGTTAAAGAAGATGACAGTTGATGGTATGGTTGTTTGTTACTTAAAAGGAAGGTGACACCTTTGTCGAATGCTGGAATTTAGTCTAATTAGGGGAACTTTTAGTAAAAAAATCATGGAACTGTCCATTATTTCTCTGAAAAATGTACAATAAGCTCAACATTTTGATTTTCAAAATGTTCCTCTAGGGAAATAAATACATATCTGCCTGTGGATGTTGTCATGATCTGGCAACCACTACCATTTTCAATCCGCTTCAAGGGCTTCGATTGGCTGATACTCACCGTGACATCAGCATATGTCGTCACACCAACAGCCATGACAACTGTGGTCTGCTGCTAATGGTACATGAGGGGTACATTTCAGGTAGGAATAAGCTTTTTTCTACGGAAATCTCGAGTTCCAAGAAATATTATATATTGAGTACTGGGTTCTCCGACTTGCTTTCCAACTTCGCTATCTCAGTTAAAATCATGTTATGAAGGTGCCACATTCCCTTTAAGAGGTCTAGCCTCTGACTGCTTTTAGGTAGAGCCAACATTAAAATAGGCATCATTCGATTCCTCTCGTACCGGCCTGTAGCCCAGTATCCTAAGCCATATTTACAGAAAGGGAGACATTTTTACCAACCCACGTTCTCCATGAATCTTCAAGGCAGATTTCATACCCCATATCTGACCTCAGGCCAGGGATCTTAGAAAAATTCCAAAACATGTTCTGTAACAATGTAACATCCAGTGGGGCGATTGTCTGATGATTTTGACCTAAATTAACGCTGCAATCTTCAACATTTGTGTTAGGTAGGATCACTTGGCCTAGCCTGTTAAATTTACCTGATATGACTGAAGCTTAAGATTTTGAGGGAAGTAGTACAATCCATTAAGGATCAGGGGTGCCAAGTACGGGCGGCACTTCGCGCCACCGTTTATTCGGACCTGCAAGGGGGAGGGTTAATGTTTGTATCAATCTCGCGAAGGTTGGTACATCAATAATCAGATCATTTTCGCGGTAGGTACAGCTTTAAAATATTTACATCTAAAAAACGAACGTAAATACTTTTTTGGTCACATTTTTATTTAAAAAATTCCGGACCCCCGATCAAGATTTTGTGCCTCTAGAAACCAACTCTGGAGGCCCTGAGATCAGCTCCTGGGCCCTGAAGCCAAGCGCATGGCTTTGGGAATGCGAGACTAGCTCTTGAGCCCCCAATATTTACTATTGAGACCCTCCGAGATAAGTGCTTCGATGTTTCAGAGCTTATGTGCAGTGCTGGGCGCGTTCCTCGATTTTTGGTGGTGCGTTAGCGCTCCTGCGTTCCTCCGGCTGCAGTTAGTGCTCTTCTGGAATAGCGCTCCTCAATTTTTTCACTCGGTGCGCTAGCACTCCTGCGTTCCTGTGTTCCAAACTAGTAACCCGCAATTGACCTGGGTCCAGAGCCGAACGCTACTGACCAAGGGGATTCGCCCCCTCTCCCTCTCCAGTTAACTCAGCTTCTTAAAAAAAGAAATGAAAAGAAAAAATGTCGCATTTTATTAAAAAATGAAATAATGCGAGTTAGGTACACCGCACAAACTAGTTCAATCCAACAAGGTTAACGAAAATGTTCAATCTTAGATAGTGCATGGACATCAAAAACAAAATAACTATTTCTATGACCAGCACTGATGCGTGAAATCAACTCAAGCATAGGTATTTGCAAGTATATTCACGTAACATACTGTAACAAACACTTCCAACAAGCATGGCAATACTTGCGCCAGACGTTGTGCACCTCTGTGTTGCAAGGATAGGCTACAGAGGGCGCTGCGAATGTGCATTTTTCCGTATATTATGCAGTTAAGCTGTCAAGGTGTATACTTTTATGTAGTTCAATTTCTTCAGTGCAGGTTTCACGCTTCATACAATGAGGAGCGCTTCAAAATTTAGGCAGTGCGCTCCTCTTACTTGCGCTCGTTGGAAAAAAACTTTCCGATCCTGCGCTCTTGCGTTCCTAAAAAGGCAGTGCGTACGTACGCAAGAGCACAGGAGCGCACGAAAGGAGTGCACTTGCCTAGCTCTGCTCATATGATAAACTCTGAGAACATAAATCAGAAATCGAGGAGGTCTGGCGAGGGGCCCCGAGCGGAGGGCGCTGTTTGGCCTGCGACTCGAAGGTAGGCCGGTCGACCAGTGGGTGCTGCAGCATGTCGTCCTGTAGGGCGACTGGGCGCCGCACTGCCGCCGCTTGCGGCCCTTAGGTACGTTGGTCAGGCGGTTGCTGGGAGGACGCTGGTAACAGAAGTTCTGGCGCGCGTCCACGCGAGAGAAGGCCACAGGGGTTATGAAGAGGCTGGCAAGCCGGTGAAGATGTCAAATTTTTCCTTGGCCACCAGAGACGATGCTGGGGGTTTGCCGCCCCAACGCAGCGGCGGCGAAAGCAGCAAGGAAAAGTCAGTGCCCACCCGGTCAGGGCCCAGGTCAGAGGTGAGCGGTCACGCCCTCCGGCAGCCCAATGTCCATGTATTGGTATGTCTACGTACTCAATGTCCAGGCACCTCCCTCGCCCCGGAGCCACCGTCCAGACGCCTGGTGCCGATGGAGGGGAGCCCATACTTGGAGGCGTTGACCAAGTGGTAAGCCTGCGAGCGGTAAGCGAGCCTGCGACTCGAAGGTAGGCCAGTCGACCAGTGGGTGCTGCGGCATGTGGTCCTGCAGGCGGGAGAGCCCGGGCGCCGCACTGCCGCCGCTTGCGGCCCTCCGGTACGCTGGTTAGGCGGTTGTTGGGAGGATGCCCGTAGTAGTAGTTCCGAGGCGTGTCCACGCGAGAGAAGGCCACAGGCGGTAGGGAGAGGCTGGCGGGTCGAGTCGGGTAGGCTGCGTCCATGCAGGAGGTGGGTACTACGTCCGTGTAGATCGAGCTACCAGACTCGTCCATCGGTAGGAACTGGAAGATGAGGCCGGCAGGCAGCAGAAAACCAGAAGGTAGACCACCAGGAGATGTCGTGTCGTCTTCTGGTCACAGAGATGGGTGGGCGGTAGACAGGGGAAGCAGGTGGATAGGCGCGTCCCAGGCAGACGTCCAGGAAGGCGGCATCGCGGCCCCCGGCGGCGACACCGCCGGGCAGGAGTAGCGCGGCAGTCAGCCGCCAGCGACGGGGGACGCAGCCCGGCCGACCTCATCAGCCTTCCCGGAATACGCACACTCCGTAGGTCCACGAGACCTCGTCCCCGGCGGATCAGGACGCCGACGAGCGCGACACCACAACCGCAGCAGAGTCGAAAGGCCGGGCGGACGCGCCCTCGCCACACCCCCGCCGGCCTGCGGGGGCGCGGCCGGTCGCGGTGGATCGCCACCGGGCCACCAGAGATGATGCCGGGAGAGTCGCCAACTCAACGTAGCGGCGACGAAAGCAGCGAAGAAAAGTCGGCGCCCAACCAGCCAGGGCCGAGGTCGGAGGTGAGCGGCCACGACCTGAAAATATGCAATAGTTAGGGATGTGCGGGGAAACAGGGTCAGCGGCAGACCAGCAGGAGGCGGGCGAACATTGGTGAGATTGGTCAAGGGCATACAGACCGTGCAGTGCGGCTAGCAAAGGGTGGGAAGACTACGAGCCCGACGTCGACCCCACCAACCCGGTGTTAGTTCAAGCTTGAAACCTTAATATTTTCTTAAAAATGGCCACCCCCAACCAATGAACAGCCCTCCACCAACACATTAGGGCCCTGTCCCATGTAAAGAAAGAAAGTAAGAAAAAGACAGTTTGGACCAGGAGAAGGGGGTGCACTAAAGGGACTAGTCAAAGAAAGGTTTTGGAACAGATCAAAAAGTGGCGTATTGACTAGTTTTCACAATTTTCACACCACACCACACCACCTCCACCAAATCACCGGCCTATTCACTTTTTTTAACTGGAGCCGATCCTTGAAAATATGGAACTTAATAAACGCGTTCAAAAGGTATCAGGCAAATTATTCCGGCAGACAAATATTATTATTCCAAAGACACTATGCCGCTCCTCCTCTCAGGCCCATTGTGGGAGGCGAGGAAATTAATCTGCGTTCAACCAGAGCTCAATCGTCACGACAAAACCAGGGGGCATAACAAATGATTTTTCCACTCCAATATGTCTTAGCCTGCACATGGTGACAGATATCACAGGTTCCGCTGATTTATCTGATGTTAATAACTTACATAAATTGGCTGATTTGTCGTTAAATATATCCAAGACAGTCGTGTTTTGGCTATTTCCATGTCATTTTGGTGATTTTTTTCTTTCTTCCATTTTAATCGAGTTTTTTCTCCGTCAATGCCATAATTACATTTTTCTTGAACTAAAGGTCCCCAAAAATGATACGAATAAAGAAAAGTGTCCTTTTTCTCCCGGGGTGCCCCTCAAAGTTGGTGTGCCCTCCCATACCAAAGCTCTGGCTGCACCCCTGCGGCTCACTGAAATTTTGATGGTGAGTTAAGTTGGAATTGAGCGAATTGCTTTCAGCTCGCGACTTGAGTTGAGCCGAATAAAAAATCTGAAATGCACACCTCTGCTCTCTTCTAAGCTAGTGAAAAACCTTGATGTTTGAAGTGATTGCTCGATTTTCAACTTGTATCCTAATATGAATATGTGCTTTTTAGTGAAAAAGCTATCAAACAGCTTATTTTTAAAATATATAAAAACCTTCAAGAGATCTATTAAAGGACATTCTTCTCACTTTTGCGCTGAATTATTTGCTAACCTCAGCCAGATTGGCAATTTTGACCTGTAGGGAATTTTCATGGACCCAAATTTTTATCATCTGAAGCTTAGACTAGACAAAATAAAAATACTTGCTCTCCAAATCACCTATACACAGAAAAATAATGCATGAAAGTTATTTGGAGATTGTTTTGTACGTCATAGCGGAGTCGTAAATAATTCGTTCGTTGCGAGCACTTTCTCCACTCGAGATTAAACAAGTTGATCATCAGCTTGTTTAATCTCGAGTGGCGAAAGTCCGCACAACGAACGAATTTTTTGTACATTTTATCTAGTCCAAGCTTCAGAGAATGCAAAGTTTGTGTCCATGAAAACTCTAAATGTGTCAAAATTGCCATCCTTGAACCCATATGCGGATCCAGGATTGCCGATGGGGGGACACCTTCCCGGGGAGGCGCCATCCAGACCAGGAGGCGCCACTTTTGACCGGCAAAATCTATTAGGTGGGCGCCAAATCCTATCGGTGGGCGCCGATTTTCGCATCCTGGGGGAAGAGATGGGAAGCGACATTTTAGGGGGCGCCATCGACCTTTCAGGGGGCGCCGTGACCATTTCAGGGGGCGCCGAGGGTCGATCGGGTGGGGCACGTGCCCCTTTGCCCCCCTGGATCTGCCTGTGCTTGAACCTTAATGTGAAGCGAATACTAGCTTTTCCGCCTTGGTACTAATATATGCTCATCAGTGACAAAGTAACCCAAGATCAAGTACCCTAGTGAAAACTTATCACGCGCATTGACGGGGGGCGGGTACCCGCCCCCTCGAGTTTGCCAAAGATAGCAGTAAAACGGCGGTGCGTAGCGCCGCCGTACTTGGCATACCTTTTCCCTCATCCTTTTTACAACTTCTGTGAAAATTTTAAAGTAAGGTCATCTCAGGTCAGGTCGCCAGTACAGGTCAAGTGACCTGACCTCAAAAAAAGTTTAAGAGTCGGAGTCGGAGCAGGGTGAACTTATCCGATTAAAACTCATATCACATAATGTTCCCACCGAGTTCTCTAAAATATATTCCGGTATTTTTTATATCGATGACCTAAGGTCAGGTACGAGGCATGACCTCTCCATTGGAAATACATAGGAAAAATGGTTTTTACTGTATAACTCAGTAACGAATAGTGATAGAGCGTTTATGTTAGCTTTATTAGACTCGCCTTGGTTTCGCGGTTCTAATGATATGCATTTTATATAATTTAACAATGACCTGACCTAAGGTCAGGTCAAATCATTGATTTGACCTAGCAAGGTCAAATTATATATCATTAGATTTGGCTTGCTGCGAGGATTCATATCGTTTATGTGGTTTTGCTCTATCTTTATTTGTTCAGATGTAATGGCCGAAAAGCTTAATTTACATGTTATCCCTATTACGGCATGTTTTGACCTCTCGTGACCCTAAATGTGACCTGACAAAAAATGGTTCAAATATTTTTGATGGAGAAGTGGATAGGCAACCAAACGCCGTTTACCGTTTTTTGCTGCCTACCGTGGTTCTCGAGATCTTAGGGGGCGGGTACCCGCCCCCCTCGTCAAAGCGAATGTGGCTCAGACCCCGTCAATGCGCGTGTTAACAAAGAAAATATCTACTTAAAGAACTTCAACTTACTTTTCCAATAAGTTATTGATTAACCTTAGTTTAAAGCAACTATTCGCTTTTCGGCTTGCGTCACAACAAAATGTGTGCTTTTTAGTAAACAAATCGAAGAGCTTGATAGTAAAATGTTAGAAATATCAAGAGATCTAGTAAAAGACATTCAACTCAGTTTCACACAGAGTTATTGACTAACCTTAGTGTGAAGTGACTACCCGCGTTTCGGCTTGGGTCCCAATGCATAGGCGGATCCAGGGGGCAAAGGGGGCACGTGCCCCCCCCTCCCCGATCGACCCTCGGCGCCCCCTGAAATGGTCACGGCGCCCCCTGAAAGGTCGATGGCGCCCCCGGGGGAGGTGCCCCCCGATCGGCAATCCTGGATCCGCGTATGTCCCAATGTGCTTATCAGTGACAAAGCAATCAAATAGCTTGCTTTGGATCATGACTGATAAGTGAAAAGTTGCTTTGTAGCCGAGAAAAATGTAAAACAAAAATATTGAAAGCAAGTGTTCAGTTCTTGGGACTAGGCTTTCATTCATGCTAGCCTTAATAGAAAAGCAAAAGTGGCTAATCACTTAGGCTGCACCATTTTTGGGTAGATTTCTAAGGTAAGTGAAAATTAATTGAGAACATGCTGGTGGAGTACTCTAGATTAAAAATAATAAAAATATACCCAAAAGAAATAACTACATTGGGAGATGTAGATAGTCCTTAGGACTAGACTTTCACTTATACTAGACTTAACACGCGCCCCGCTGGGGGGGCGAATTTTGCCCCCCTCCTGTTTTTTCCCATATAGCTCAAGAACAAAGAGACGCAGAACAACGAAACTTACGGTACTTTATTCCTGATTAATTTTACACATTTGACCACATTTTTTAGTTAAGGTCATGTCAGGTCAAGGAGCTATTCAGGGTCAAGTGACCCGACCTCAAAACCTAAAATTACGAGTTTGAAGCAGCGCCCAGGGAACATTAGCAAACCGATCAGTTTGAAACTTTTACAATATGATAAGGTCATTAGGTTCTACAAATCTGCTATCTCGGAATTTTGATATTGGTGACCTAAGGTGGGGTCAATTTTTGTCTACTCCATTATAAGTCTATGGTGAAAAATAGAATGGACTCGTTTTCAGGAAATACTGGATAGATAAGGCTGAAAATCCTCAAAATGTCTATTCTTACCACAATCTTGACCATAAAGTTAAGTTTTTGAGCATCTGACCTCTCAAAGGTCATATCAGGTCACGGGAGCAGAGAGTGATTGTTTTGCCAATAACTTCTCACTGAATTGAGATAAAGCTCCCATTCTGCTTGCATTGTGTTTATATTGTCACGGGAAGTCGATCAACATGCAGCATGACCATACCAGGTCACTCTGTGATCCTGACCAAGATCGAGGTCAGGTCATTTTCACTATTTGACCTACCAAGGTCATATTATACATCATTCGATTTGCCGCGATGAGAGGAATCCAATGATGCATAAATATTTGCTCTAGCTCTCCTGAGGGCAGATTTAGAAAGGGGAAATGTACACTGTTCTGTTGTAAGCCTATGGAGGATTCTTTGACCTATGCTGACCTCAATAGTGACCTGACATAAAGATACTTCGTATAAATTCTCTTCGTCTTGTCAAGAGCTTTCGAACGCAGCCCGTAATTTTCCTTTAGCTTTCGTGGGGAACGAGATACGGAGGGGGCGGAAAACGCCCCCACCGGGGCGCGTCATGCAAGGGACCCCAGCGGGCGCGTGTTAATGGAAAAGCGAAGGCGTCTAGTCATTTGTCCAATGAGTTTGAAAATAGGTAAGTCTAGGTATTTTGGGTATGTCTGCTTGTGATCCAATATGTGCTAATCAGTGAGATCACCAAAACGCAGAATCTACCCAATTTTAACCCTCATAGGGTATTCATAAAGCATCCACTACATTGGGTACCTATTGCAACAAGCCGCCACTGAGAGTGGGCATGTCAATTCCAATGGTCTGGATCTTTCTACTTCAATTATTGATACGATTTTGAAGTCAGCATGGCCTCTAAGAAAGCTTCTTAGGCTAGGCAGAAATTAGAGTAAAAAGGCAAAGTAGCTACCTATCCCAGGAATAATTATCGAAGGATCAAGTAACTCATTTAAGGTCTAAAAAAATTGAATTTCTTTTTTTGTGTCAGGAAGTGATCCAAAAAGGAGGAAAAACTGGCGTGCACTTGGTTCCATCATAGTCCTATGGCATCAGATTGTTTTAGCAAACATCACATTCATACGTCCTACAGACCATGGGTGGATATCTCTGTTCTATTCGGAAGGGGAGGGGGTTTCTGGATGGGTTAACAACACTATTAGATAGGTAGGGTAGTACAAGTTCTATACAAACCCCTATGGGTGTAGAGGTGTCGCCACAGATTTTTCGAGTAGGGGGGGTGGGGGCGGCCAGTGACGAAGTTCTACGTTCATGCTACAGACTGGCCCCAGGGGTGGATCCAGGGGGTGACAAAAAGCTCCCTACCCCAACCACCCGATTTTCGCCCATTTTCTTAAACAACCATAGCAATATGTTTTCAAGATTCTAAGCCCCACTAACGACCAAAAACCCCCTGCCCCCGACCACCCGATTTTCGCCTATGCTCTTAAAAAAACATTTAAATATGCTTTTCATGATTTTGGGTTCCATAGCCCCCTAACTATTCGCCTGTATCCATTGACGGACGCAGGGGGGCATTCCGGCCATTCCCCCAAAGCGCTGGAGGGGTGGGGGCCAAACTATCTTTTGGCACCTCCCAAACTCCTGATTTTTTTTAAGGTGTTAGGTCTGTAGAGCAAAAATATTCGCTCGCCCCCCCCAGAAGAGTGATCATGAAGTTGGAGAGGCAGCTTAAACTAGGTCTGTCGAGCACCCAAATTGCACGTAACACCCCCCGCCCCCTCCCCCAGGAGGATAGGCAGACATGGGTTTGCCCCCACAAAACTTGGATCTGCGTCCGCCCCTGCCTTTATCCGGCCCCTAATTACCCAGTAATGATGTCCCAAAGATTTATTTCAGCTTCGGGCATCCAGGAAGTCATGCCACTATACCATAAGCGGATCCAGGGGGACACGTGCCCCCCCCCGATCGACCCTCGGCGCCCCATGAAGTGGTCACAGCGCCCCTGAAAGGTCGATAGCGCCGCCTGAAATGCTACTTCCTACCCCCTCCCTCCAGGATGCGAAAATCGTCGCCCACCGATAGGATTTTGCGCCCATCTGGTAGGTTTTGGCGGTCAAAAGTGGCGCCCCCCGGGCCGGAAGTCGTCCCCCCGATCGGCATTCCTGGATCCGCCTATGCACTATACTCCCCCGATGTAATCTCTATACCTAGGTTCCTACCTACCTGAACACAGTCGTAGAAACAGAGGGACCAGGGGCCATGGCAGCTCCAAAATCTGGCCAAAACAATTTATAATAATCACACTCATCTCAGCCAAAATAGGCGGAAGTCGGACATTTTAATAATCAGACGGTGCAGAAGGCAACGAGGAGTCCAAATTCAAAGAATTCTTGGTCGTAGCATGGAAAGTTCCTTGTCAGCTTCATTTGGAAGTTTGCCTGGCCCCTCCAATATTCTGGACGTTCCTGCGCCTATGTGCCTGAACCTACCTGTTGGCACTTCCCAAAACTCTACCAGTCTTGAATCCTCCAGTGAAAAAAGAGACATTAAAAATTGTTCACCTCCTCACACTCAACTAAAATATCACACCAATAAAATACCTAACTTCACAAGCATGTTTCACGGCCTTCTGCGATTGCACACATACCTGCGGTCTGAAAAACTGAGCAGCAATGGTGGACGCCGGACGGTATAGTGGTGAGAAACCAACTGTCAACACTTTCGCGGTCACTACATGTTTGTTAAAAAAACTAAATGAAAAATTCACCAAAGTTGTATATTATGCTTGAGTTAATTATTTTTGATAATTTTGTAAGGAAGAAAAATAGTACTTTGCTATGAAACAATAGTTGAGCTCTTCACTTTCTTGCGGTTCACCACTATTTTTTCGTCTGACAAACTCACACAAATGGCTTCGTCCGCGTATCACACAAAGCCGTCACACAAATCTCATAAAATCGACAAAAATGAGGACCGGCTAAAAACAATATTTTACGACAAGAAACAATCAAAGAACGCAATTTCAGCATTGAAAATACCGAGCCCCAAAAAATGTCCTCGGTAGTGGCATGCGGACCTCGGTAGTCCGACGTGTAATCATAAACTAGCCTCGGTAGTCACGACGTACAAGTGCACACACACACACACACACACACACACACACACACACACACACACACACACACACACACACACACACACACACACACACACACACACACACACACACACACACACACACACACACACACACACACACACACACACACACACACACACACACACGCACGCACGCACGCACGTATATATATATATATATATATATATATATATATATATATATAACGAAGGATTGGAATCTGATACGGAAGATCGTAGGGGTGTGGATTTCCATAAATCCAATTATTAGGTCATTAGGTGCCCAAATTTGAAACAAAAGTATATGACTACCACATGAAGGGATGACACATAATGCTATTTTTGTTTTAGCCATCACATGATACTTTTGAATTCTGAAAATGATGAACAATAAAATGTAAAGGATGTTTTAACACTAAATTAATATTTCATTACAGGTGCCCGGGCTCCAAAAGAATATAAATTCACGCCCTTATATGGTACTGTTCATTAACCCGGTACCGCCTGGGCTCTTTTCATGCACACCACCGCCTGGGCTGTGATGGAACTCCTACAATCTCGGGAAAGGGAGGTGATACGGAAAAATTAAAACGGCACTGGAAGCACCTTTCCCTCTTCCACTCTGGATCCGAGTTTGAAGTGTATCCGTTGACCAGTGGCGTTACAGTGGGCCAAAATGGGTCAAATTAGACTCCTTTATATATACACTTCGGGAACCAGAGACCTAGAATAAAAAAATATCGGTGGGTTCGTCTTGACCTAAGGATTCAAATGCTATGCGGCATGACTTTCTAAGGTCACATTATGACCTTGGCCCCAGGTCAAGGTTAAATAATAACATTTCAATGTCGTTTTTCATACTGTTTGAATCCTTGGGTCACACTCATTACTATGATACCAAATTTAGGATTGTATCTTGTTTGATTCAAAAGTGATAGGAACAAACAACTTCGCAAACCTTGATCTTTAGTGACCTCTGGCGACCTTGGTATCGATCTGACCTCAGAAACTTTATCTAACTCTTGTAAAAGCCGAGTTACACCCTGGTTTTGTCGCCTCATTTTAGAAAAAAACAGAATTGCCTTACACGGGCATAGCAATGCTGCCACAACTTGTTGACCTGACCTACCTGGTTTGAATTTTTGATCATAGGTTTTCGAATTGGTATCCCTAAAGGCCTGCAAAGCGACGCGGGTCTCATCTGAATCGGCTCAGAACGATTTGCGAAAAACCGGGGGTGGGGGTCAGATCGGGCCCCCTAGGCGGTCATGGGTTAAAGTCCAAGCAACAACCCATCACTATTCGAGACTCTTCAGCTATTGTATTCACTGACATGTACCGTACTAACAAGATTCCACAATGCAACTTGAAACATTTTGAACATATTTAAAAACCTAGCTGTTCAAAAGCTACCGCCGCTCGAAATAATTTGTCTAATATTGTTTTATGTTCATAAGTGTCCTCTCCCAGCCTCGTACCAAAATTTCCGTGTGCTGTATTGTTTCGGTCGATGCGAAATTTCTGAACTGGAATATCAAAATATACTAAAAAAGTTTATTTTGTTAATATTCACCATTTGCAATACTTGACATGATTTGTGAGGCTTCTCACTGCCCCAGTTCCGACAGCTTTGGTATAATTCAAAAGCTGAGTGCTGAATGTCTAAGTCTAATAAAAATGAAATAAAGACAAATGATATTAATAAACAATAACTGACTAGGAAGGCGACGTCATCCGGGAGATTATTATTATTATTATCATTATTATTATTATTATTATTTTTGTATCTTCGGCAAAATTTTGGGAGGCCACTCACTTATTATCGAAATAAGTTAACAGCTCCGATAAAATGCTGAAACCTTCACCCATCACTTACTTTTCGAAAACTATTTAAAGTTAAAAATTAATGTTTTTTTGTAATAAAAATGTCTGTTCTCCTTCATTTGTATTTGAATTAATTTTTCAAAGCCTTTACAAACTACAAAATGAATTAGTTTGCCCTACAAACGGAAAACAACATAATTACTCAAGTCTTCACCCGTTTCGTACCTCGGGTCTTGAGTCGTTTTCTGCTTCAGACCCAGGATGACGAAACTTTTGCGTCAGAAAGGTCACGTGACCCCCTATGAAGTGGCTGTACCTTCTGATTGGTCAATTGTGATTTCTTCAAAGTCCTATATTTCTGTTTTAATATTATTTTTGGCTGTAGCTTTTTTTAAACATTTTTCTTCAACAGTTTAAAACTTTAAAGTCACTGCTTAGGAAAAATAGGATCGGTCTTTAGAGAAATTGATAGCCCTAGCCGGGGGTACGTCATTTAAAGCAATAAGAGGTGTACCGGTAAAGTCGTCTAGAAATGTTGACTTTGAGAGTGATTCTAAGGCATTTGCAGGCCGAATTCGCAAAATTGAGAATAGGACTTCTGAAACAACTTTTAATGACCTTTTGATCTAGCCAATAAAATTTTTCGAGTATCTCCCTTTAAGCATTTTAGTAGAAATAGCCTACCGTGACCAAACTTGACGTCTCCAGGTCAAACCATTCACCTGAGCGCCTAAACATGTAAGTAAAATCATAATGAAGTCACACGACCTTTCTAATGCACTTTGCAGATTTGCGCTAACACCCATATTTTCGGAGTTAGAAAGGGGCTCATCGATGTCCTCGGTGGGGCGAAGGTGGCGCCAGACCCTTAGTGGGGCGCGGGTTAATAGGAAGCCAGGAGTGCCCCTCCAATCCCGCGTAGCTACCAAATGATTTTATCCAAATAATCAGAAAATTTGTTAACATCATCAATTATCTTGGCCGCACCAATCCCCGCTAATAGTTGATATATTTCCTGCTTTTCCAACTGTGAATTTTTCCTCTTCAACAGCGGTGGATCTACTGTATTGGTTAGCGGGAGGGGGAGGGTGGAGCCTCAGAGGGCGCACTTTGCCATCGACTTTCCACCCAAAGGGCGCCTATAGTATTGCATCCTTCGCGTCCGGTTTTCGGTGGTTGTCTTTTTTTTGGATCGTGTTTTTCAGAGTTCTGTCCCTCCCTCCCACTGGCATAGCAGTTTTTCCTGATGCTCTGTTCCTTTATTGGTGCCAGAACATGTTATTCAAGCTCTGAAAATGCCAGGAGAAGCCATAATTACACAATAGACAAACCAAAAAGAGCTTAAGTGCCAGCTGCTAGAAAAAGGGCCAAAGAAGGTCAGATTCCAAGAGAGGGTCAACCGAAAAAAATCTCGCGGCCAAACACGACAAAAAACCCAAATTCGAAATATTTAGCCACAAAATGGCCAGCCTGGCAGCCCTGATTCTGCCGCAATGTATTCGAAATGAATAAACCATTTCCTTATTTTTCTTTAAGAGTATAGCAAGGTAAGGAAGTTCCTGAAGTATCGAACACAGGTGGCTTATAGTCTAAATCGAGTTTTATGTACATACCTACTATGATGTGTGGCTGTTGCTGTCCAAATCATCTAGGAAATGTAGTGCAAAAACCAGTTACTTATTTTTGGGGCTTATCGACGCACCAACTGTCAGGGTCATACGGTGTCTCCAACTCTTTCCCTGTTAGAAGGGTTTCTCGGGAAACAGCTTAATGATTCTCAAGAAGGGCTGGCCGAATATATAATCTTTCCCAATTTACAACATCAAGGAATCGATGAGAAAGGCCAACTAACACCTTATCAACTTGCCGAAAACAACATACAGCGATCTCACTATAACTTTTACCTATCCTACCATCACAATAATAAATAAATAGGCTAAGCACTTCACAACACCACGCCAGCAACTAGTCTGACGCGCTGTGACTACATCGGGTTCCGCCTAATCCACGAACGAGCTCTGAGACAACTGACCGCGTGTGAAATGAGAGCATCGTGCAATCCCCCGGTACTAGCTGGGCTTCCGGTCGGTTAGAACACGATGTCTCCTACCTCAGTACAACAGCAGGTAGAACGAACCCCATTCACAACACCACACGCGTACGTTTTATAATCCTCCACGCGAACCCTCCCCACCAATGCTTGAACTCCGCGCCAGCGGCCCCAGCAGCGTGACCTTTCTAACCTCTGTGCCCCGCGGGCAATCGGCATCCAGGGGATGGCGGCTGCTGATTGGTGTAGGCGCGTTCACTTGTATAACGAGAAATTCAGCGGCACTATCTCCATGATAATGATAGAGCTTAAACCATAAACCAGGAGATATATTTACATGATCTTTTTCAAGCATTACTAGCCATATTTTGTCCTACATCGGCTTGATTATCTGCGCCAGCATCCGATTCTCTTTGGTACAGGCGTGACAGCGGCAGAGTCAGCACTGGCTAGCCGGCGGCCGAGTTCGCTGAAGTCAGGAGAGTTTGCGAGATGGGTTTCTGCCAAGCGAAAAGGAGTGGGGCCCGGCCCGATGGTTGCCGACAGAAAGAGAAGAGAGAGACGTAGATACATACATAAAACTAAACCTTAACCGTCGGGCGAGTTATATAGAGTGTGAAGTAGTGTGTGCGTGTTGGAGTTTAGGGCGCTCCAGTGACTAGGCTATGTCGCGCCCATCGTTATAGTGGCTTCTCAGATGCTAAAAATCAGTTCAGTGTTCTAAGTTCACAAATGCAGCCATCTAGAGTTTAAACACCACTACTTTGTCTAGCTCTACTTGGGTTATAGATGACGTCAAAGCCCACCTCGGTCAAATATGCTAAAACTCGTTTGAAATCGACTGCTGCCCTGTCACAGAGAATGTCTGGTATCGATAGTCCGCGGATAAATCTATTTCTGATTTCCGCAGCCCCGCACAGACTTCTGAATCCGACAGGACATGCCTAACGCTTAGTTGTTCATCACAGTGGGGGCATATGCTTGGGTCGGAGCGAGACAGATAGTGCCCATGAGTGATATAGGTGTGGCCAATGCGTAGCCGCGTCAAACACACCTCCTCCTTCTATTCTGCCGGCTGCTGGACTCCCATCTATAAGAGCGTTGCCGAAGTAGAACAAGATAATAGTATACCAGAAGAGGGAAGCACGTGCTGCTTTATTCCATGTTGGATGGTGAAAAAACACTAAACCTAATTTGGGACTCACATTTCTGATGGTCTAATGCATTTCACATTTCATACGTCATGCCCTGGCATTTAAAATGTTATGGTGAAACCCAAAAGTTACAGACAACGGATTTTTTGTCTAATGAAGGCACTCTTAACCCTCGCCCCACCGGGGGGCATCGATGGCCCCCTAAGGTTTTTCCGGGATAGCAGAATAACGACGAGGCGCAGCACGGTGGTTGAGAGCTCTACCTCTCACTGCATCATTTTCCCATCATCCCTGAAATTTTTACCCCGGGTCATTCAAGGTCAGGGTCACCAGACGAGGTCAACCAAGGTCACCTCACTTCAACTTTAGAGCTCTGTAAGAACTACATTTCAAAGTCGATCGATTTGAAACTTCCTACACTTCATGACCCCTCCAGGGTCTACAAGGGGTATATCCGGGATTTTTCGATTTCGTGACCTGAGGTCATGTCACGAGGTGACCTCTCCTATTGACAAAGCATGGGAAAAGCTGTCTTATGATCTAGAAGTCACAAAAACGATTGAAAATGCTCAGCTTGATCAGAAAAGCGTTCTTGGACACCCTTTCACGGATTCAGGGGCCATATTTGCCCTTTGACCTCTCCAAGGTCATCCAAGGTCACCAGGGGTCAAAAACAGTATTTTGACAATAACTTTTGACCTAATTAAGCTAGAGCGGTGAAACAAACACCATCTTGTTTGTCTTGTCACTGGCTTTCATTTGATATACGGCAAGGTACTTGACCTTTCGTTACCTCAGGTCATATTAGGTCACGAGGTGACCTCTGGAGGTCAAACCACTGGCGGGAGATCTTTACGTTCCACATAGCGGAAAAGTACTGGCAATTTTCTATCAAATGTATTTTACCAGGCCTCAATAGCTCTAATGACATAAGAGTTATGCCCAGTTTGCTTAATCATTGCATATTTGAGTGAAAATAGCCGATTTTGACCTAATTTGACCTCTGGAGGTCAAACCATTGACCTGAGCACCAAAACATGTGAAGTAATTTCTTACTGAATTCACGCGAGCTTTCTATTGCACTTTGCAGATTTGCGCTAACGCCCATATTTTCGGAGTTAGAGGGGGGCCATCGTGGCCCTCGGTGGGGCGAAGGTGGCGCCGGACCCCGGTGGGGGCGGGTTAATCGATCCGCCATAATAATGTGGATTTTCGAAAACCATTAGGGGCAATCAAAGCTGAACACTGTCAACTACGACAGCGTTGAGAGAGTCATTGTATTATAAACACTATACAATACACTCCCTTAAATACATGAAATGCTGCACTGCCTTATAAAAATATGAGGTACTCCATATCCAGAGATATAAACTTAAACCCCAGCCCTGTAGGAAATTTCAAAGTTTGACTTGGTTAGGCACTCAGCATATACTTGGAAAAATACTCCTAGAACATAAAATATTTGACAAAAATATAGGATAAGTGACAGTGGAGGACTGATATATCTACCAGTCAGTTATAGCTTGCGGCCAGTGGGAGGATTCATCTAGTGGTGTGGCCGCCAAAAGCCAAACTAGCTGCAGAATCGAAAAAAATTATGATAATGAGGTTCCTGGTCATTTTAAGTTCAGCGTCAGAGAGTCTACCTAATCGCACGAGACAAACTGCAATGTCCCCCTTCCGGCTGTTTCACGAATATTATTCCTCCACATATGCTCCGAAAAGTGTTTCCTATAAATTTGGATGGATATTTTCTATGAGCTGTCATAATCTAAACAAGGGTAGGTGGTAGAAGCAAACGCATTATTACTTGAAACACAGACCCTCATACCAGGCACAGAGCTGCGTTCTGTTTTATTGCTGGGTTTTTCGTTATTAAGTGCCTCATTAAGTGCCCCTGTGAATCCATAAAAACAAAATAACAGTATTTGAAAAATATCAAAACATGATCCCCAAATATCTTTATATGTATTCTCAGTGGTGGATCCAGGGGAGGGGGCAAAAAGGCATTTTCCCCTCGCCCCAAACGGAAAAGCTCGGGACAAAACTATGTTTTTGCCCCCCTCCAAAGAGGTCGAACTCCTTTATACTCCGACTCTTTTTTAGTTTATAAGCAATATTTTGGCGCTTCAACTCTCAACTTCGAACAGAACCAGATAAGTTCATTGTACATATTGGTTCTTGCATGGGAAAAAGTATCTTGGGTCCATATTTTTCACCCCGTAGCGTTTTTTTGCTCTTTGCCTCACATATCCCAAATTCTACCGTCAAGTCATATTATTGTAGCACAACTTTCCACTGCGTGACCTTGCTTTTTTTTTGGTTTTCCCCTCCCAAACCGATGAACTAGATCCACCACTGTGTATTCATAGCAATTCTTAGGGCACACGGTTGATTCATGGGATTGCTTTTCAGGTGCAGGTGGGATCAGGATAGGAGTAATAAAGAAGCAGTGCTTTATATTGGGAGTGTTGCCATCCTGGACTTTATTTGTACTTGATTATTTGTACAATGAGTAGTCGTGCAACCAGCTTCGCCTTTTACACTTTTGGAAACACTATTGCCTCTCAATAAAAGGTCTAGCAGGCCCTCGGACTGTCACGTCATGACATTATATCAGCGGGCAGAAACGCAAGGGAGGAGGCGTTGCTTATTAGTATTGGACAGTAGGCAATATGTCGATGCAAACATAATATTTGCACATTTGTACAAATGTTTGAAAACGCCTGGCACCACAGATCAAAGGTCTCCATGATGCTGCGCCTTTTGTTGATTTCAAAATGCTCTTTTTCAATGCGTGAGCGAATTGTGTAGTGAAATATATGCACGTAATTCAGCTATTATGAATAACCTCTACTTTGCTGTATCTTATGGACTGCATCACTGCTAAGTATGGTGTATGCAATAAATTATCTTGCAGGTATGTATATTCATTGCGAATTGTCCATTATCAGTGGTAGATCCAGGAAGGGCAAACAAGGTATTGTCCCCTCCAAACGGAAAAGCTCGGGGCAAAATCTATGCTTGTGACCCCCCAAAGCTGTCGTCTTCCTTTTTGTCCTGACTCCTTTTTGGTTTATAAACAAGGTTTTGGTGCTTCAACCCTCAATTTCAAACATGACCAGTCAGCTTCCGTGTAACCATTGGGCCTTGGATAGCAAAAGAAGTAACTTGTGGCCACATGTTTGACCCCGCGACGTTTTTTTGTTTGTTTATCGACTCTTGGGCTTACCCCCAAAACCTACCGCCTTGGTAAATTGTGGCATACTCTTACTGCGTGACGTTTTTTATCGACTTTGGCTTGCCTCCAAACTCACCGGCTAGATCCGCCACTGTTCATTATATCGAGGATTTCCGTTGTTGCTTGGTAATATATCAGGTTGTAGGTCAGACGCAGAATGTCATCATAACACTGTAACACGTATTTGTTGAAAATTTCCTATTCTTTAAGCACTTCATTAGGACTTCCTTGCACATTTTGGTTGGGGTGCCCAAATCAACATTGGGGGTGCCCAGTTCACCATTAGGGGTGCCGGGCACTCACAAAAATATATAAACCCACACCCCTGGAAAATGGAAACAACCAACAAAAAATTCTTAACGTCAAAGAAGCTGTCATTTTCAATGAAACATTCATATAATGTTATATATATATATATATATATATATATATATATATATATATATAAAACTCTGGAGGCCCGTCTTTAGTAGAGTAATCAATTATATATATTTTCACACTAACTACACTGTTCTGTCTCGACTAGAACTAGAGTTATATGTGCGGTGCTTCCAGATGGGCCCCGAAAACTGGACCCAATCAAACTTCAGCCCAGTCCGCCAACACAAGAACATATACACCAAGCAGCAGCCGTCCCGGACATCGACAGGCGCGACGGTACCAGCTGTGTTCCACTACGAAGTGAAAAAGCACTACGGAGCTATTCAAGGAAAGGAAACGGCGGGAAAGAGCGAAAAAGTCATGCATGGGACTGCTTAATGTAACCGGTGTGCATGGCGCCTTATTGACTGGAAGTGACAGCGGTTTTAACTCTCGCCCCGGTGAGGGGTTGTTTGAACACTCCGTCGGGTTTTTGGCGGCATGAAGCGCCGCCGTGCTTGGCACACCTTATCCTTGATCACTTCTGCAACTTCCTCAAAATTTTAATGTTTGGTCATCTCAGGTCAGGTCACCAGTGCAGGTCAGTGACCTCAACTAAAAATATTTATGGTGGCATAAGTAAGAAATGGGTGAATCTATCGGATTGAAACTTATACCACATAATGGGCCCACAAAGTGCTACAACACATAATCCGGGATTTTTCATATCAATGACCTAAGGTCAAGGACGGACCATGACGTCTCCATTAGAAATGCATGTAAACAGAAATTAGGCTGTATTGGTGTAGAAACAGCTGAGAATACCTTCATATTCTCCAGTCTAGCATCCTGGGGCCCTTTCCAGGTTCATGTTACAATTTTTGACTTGTGACCTCTGAGAGGTCATCTGGGGCTATTTAACCCGTTTTCAGACTTAGGCCAATAACTTTGCGTGGAATGGTGATACAGCTTTTGTTTTGATACCATTGCATTCATATTGCTATTGTGAGTCGAGTTATATGCATATTGACTATGCTAGATTAAAGTGATCTTGACCTGACCTGAGGTCAGGTCTTTTTATGTTTTGTCCTAGTATGGTAATATTATACATCATTCGATTTGCCGTGACGAGAGGAAGCGAATGGTGCCTGTGAAATTATTCTAACCCAACTCTGTCAGACGTCAGAGCCCAAAACTCTACTCGAAATCCCACTCTCTTTGACCTGCCGTGATCTCAATATTGACCTGAGCCATGTGGTTTCTTCATAGAGTTTTGGGAGTTATCCACCAGCCTTCACGGTTTTTCGCTATCTCGCATAGGGGCCACGTTCGAGGGGTGTTCAAACACCCCCTCCCACAGGGAAGGTGGCTAGGAGGCCCACCGGGGCGTGGGCTAGACTGTTCGTATTTATTGCCCTTTTGGGCTGTGGGCCCTTTGAGATGGCCCCCTCTTAAGTCTCCCCACTTTTCAAACGGTTCCTCGCCCTGAGAAGGTATATACATCGTAACAGATGCTCCTCTGGTGGTCCCGGCATCCCGGTGCCGAACTTCATTCTGGTCCCGGCCGCACTTTTCTGGCACATTTTTGGAAGCTGCTTGTCATTATACATAGTATGCCATTATGTGCCATTGTATATGCCATTGTATATGTCATATAGATTAGTATGCCAATATATATAGTACTTGCTATTATTTTACTGTGACGGCATATCGTTATATCCAAGCTATGGATTTGATATCGATAGTTGGTGCGCAAACCTCACTCACATTAGCAAAAATTAGTGATTTTTTTGCGAGAGCTGGGCCTGCCGCAGTTGCCCGGTGGGCTGGATCGCCACGACTGAAACTGATCGCCCACGGCTCTGCTCTTTACTTGCGTGGGCTTTCGAAGCTCGCGATTGGATTTCCTGCGCACTTCATGCATTTGGACAACGACCTCACACCATTTGAATAAAAGTGCAGTGATTTGGGCTGCGTTCAACACCTGACTGAGAACCCACATATGCGGCGGAGCTCGCATCGGTCACTGCTGCGCGACAATAGCTCATGCATCCCACGTACAGCGAGGTCTCAGTTGTCTGATTCACGTGCTGCCATTTATCCCGGCGGGGCTGTCACCGCGCTCATGAGTGATGGACCGTGACACCATTCGTGATTGTGGAAAAAGCGGGCGACGAGCGGCGGTTGCGCTGACCGCCGGAGGCGCTGTCGGTCGCTCGGGCTGACCCGGCCGAGCCGGAGCCCCGCATGTCTGGGCGTTAGAGGGCGCCCCTGCCCTCCACCGCCCCTGTCCGCCCTCTGCAGCCGACTCTGACTCCGTCCATGAAGTCTGGGAACACCGCTTGATATTTTTAGGTTTCTTACGGAAACGTGAGCGCTGATTACGAAATTAGTGCTCACTATGCCGTCAGTCATACAAAACAAAGTGGATGACAGACCGATGAGTTATCAGTGCTTGCTCAGTGATCATCTAACTAAAGGGATTTCCCCGCGCCCTCCACTCGATGAGATGGGATTCCAAGATGCTAAGGTTTCTGGCCGAAAAGGGTCAAATTGATTCCGAGAGAATTTAGTTTTTCTTAACCGACGTTTTGACTTTAAAATCCGTTTTCCTCTTGGTTTTTTCATAGCCAATTTGGCTTCTCTGTGCAGGCGCTTTTCAATCAAAACGCCTGTCAGCCCTGCCACGGATAGGCCTATTCTCCACATTTTCTAGCGGGCTTGGAGGGCGCAGGAATAGCGCTGATGCCTTCTTCCATCTGCACCTGGCCTCCTCCAGTCTGCACGTACGGCGCACCAGAGCGGGGACGGCGCATGTCGCACGTGTGGGCAGCGTCTCCCCTTCCGCACCAGAACAGAGGCCGTGCGTGACTGACACGCACACCTGGGGAGGTGCGCTCGCTGTTTGAATGAAGCGAACGCACCTGTCGGGGAGTAGTACGTCGCCTTCAACATCACGTGCGGGCGGGACAGAAGCAAGTCCGGCTACATGACGTGGGTGGGGATGCTCTGGGAGGCGGGCTGGCGTCCGGGTGCAGTTTCATCCCGCGCGGTACACGCCCACACCGCTTCGCGCGCGCTCCTTCTGATCAGAGCTGAATTCACTTTTCATTTTTCACAAGAAGTGTGAAATAATATGTGTTTTTTGTGCAATCAAACAGCATAAAAATGCATCTTATAATTCAGACCAGTTGAGAGGCTGTTGAGGCTTATGGGTAATTATGTGCCCCATGCCCTACAAGATCAACATATGTTTTTTCGAGAAAATGATGTTCAAAATTGTAAACAATATGTTTATTAGCTCATTGCAAAACGTATGGTATATCAACTCACCCATTTATCTTATTTCAGCCGATAGAGTTACCGTAAAAGGTATTACTGTTCGCGCCCACTGTAAAATTACCGGATGCTAAAACTACCAAACCGGTTTGCCTGGCCACTTGAAAATTTCGCAGGCGTGTTCTTAATTGCCTATGCCTCCATTGCTAAAGTTTCCAGAATATTAGAAAATATGCCGTTGTGAGGCCGACCCTTGCACGTGCTGGAATTCGGAATCCCTACCTGGTCTGTGTCGAAGAGAGGTCCAACATTTCACGTGTCGGTTCTTAACACGCGCATTGACGGGGGCGGTACCCGCCCCCTCGGGTTTTCGGGGACAGTAGAAAAACGGCGGCGCGTAGCGCCGCCGTACTTGGTATACCTTTTCCCTCATCATTTTTACAACTTCTGTGAAAATTTTAAGGTTAGGTCATCTCAGGTCAGGTCACCAGTACAGGTCAAGTGACCCGACCTCAAAAAAAGTTTAAGATAGCATAAGTCGGAGCAGGGTGAACTTATCCGATTGAAACTCATATCACATAATGGCCCCACTGAGTTCTCTAACATATGTTCCGGTATTTTTGATATCGATGACCTAAGGTCAGGTACGAGGCATGACCTCTCCATTGGAAATACATGGGAAAAATGGTTTTTACGGAATAACTCAGTAACGGATGGTGATAGAGCATTTATTTTAGCTGCATTAGACTCGCCTGGGCTTTGCGGTTCTAATGATATGCATTTTATATAATTTGACCCTGACCTGACCTGAGGTCAGGTCAAATCCTTGATTTGACCTAGCAAGGTCAAATTATATATCATTCGATTCGGCTTGCTAAGAGGATTCATATAGTTCAAGTCGTTTTGCTCTATCTTCACTTGTTCAGATGTAATGCCCGAAAAACTGAATTTTATATGTTATCCCTATGACGGGCATGTTTTGACCTCTCGTGACCTTAAATGTGACCTGACAAAAAATGGTCCAAATGTTTTCGATGGAGAAGTGGATGGGCAGCCCAACGCCGTTTACCGTTTTTCGCTACCTACCGTGGTTCTCGAGATCTTAGGGGGGCGGGTACCCCCCCGTCAATGCGAAGGTGGCTCAGACCCCCGTCAATCGCGTGTTAATCAACCCTCGAAGCTAAGACCCAAAATCACACCCATTTATTTGGTCAGGTCAATATTTTGAGATACACGCTCGTACCGGAAGAGTAATATTACAAAACCGTTATAGAAGACATTGCTACGCGCGCAAAGTTTAAAGTGGCTGGAAGCTACATCTCCTGAACCGGTGTATTATTACACGGTGTACGTATTGTCACTGCATTATTTCGCTCGTCATTTAATCGATTATCTTTCAGCATAGCTATGCCTTAAACATATTTTTTTCAAAGAATAATCGTATGTGCCAGGATAAATATATATTTTAGATAAACCCTACTCTGAAATTGTCTCAGAAAAACCGGTTCGGAAAATTTCTGAAAGACGTCAGTTCGCACAACACCGAAACGTTGTTGAGAAGTAGATAAATGCCTTTAAAAAAGCATATGGAATGCTCCTATAGGTATAGGGAAAAATTCTAATGACACACTTTTACATCGTGAGCCAAAAACCATCGTCATATTTTGACCCAGGTTTCGGGAACGTGCTTCAATAGTGCCCGGTGAAAAAGAGATGCTAGACGCTTAGGACTGACAGTAGAGTTAGGGCAGCGCACAACAGATCTATCTGCTATCTATCTGTCATATATATATATATATATATATATATATATATATATATATATATATATATATGCACACAATTGAAATCCTCTTGTCAAGCCCTAATCGACTATTGTATAACAGTGGTTGACAGATATTAACACTTAAACCAACACAGCAGGCAGATGAACGCGTTTCGACAAAAATTGTCTTCTTCAGCATCTATGGTAGGAGGGATAAGGAACCCATCATCAAGACATGCAGCAGTTTTATCGTTTGGATTTTTGTGCAAAATTATCGTGCGACAGAAATATAAATGCACCGTTTTTGGGGATATTCCAATAATGCTTCTTGAATTAGTCTAAAATGTATACAAGCAAGCTTGGATGTGAGACAATCTAGCCTTATCACTGTTTTAAATAATGTTCTATTTTTATTTTATAATCATTATTGTTTTTGTTATTATCATATAAAACTCTTTTTTCTCTCTCTCTCTTTGCTTAACCAACTCCTAATACAGCCGCAGATTTTGCCCATTTCATGAAGCCTGGCCTAAGATTAAAAGTGTCATTTTAGCTATATGTGCTGCTTCTGTAGCTTTCCTATTATCTGTGTTTTTACAAACTGCTATAATTTTAGCTCTATCCCAGTTTGGTAGATGATTTGTTTTCATGGAATGTATGGCAAATGCACTGAATTCTGAGTCGACTATGCATCTTCTGACCTTTTCACAAAAAATCCTAGAATTTCCCCTGACCTGACCTAAGGATAGGCCAACGTCAGCATAGGTCGTAACACAATTCACTCGGACAACAGTGTCACGCCCAACAAGATGGTGCAAAAATAAACGATCTCTCGCCCTTTTATGGAAGGTTATTGAACTTAAGCCAATATCCCCATGCATCTCCAACGGAATGGTCATTTCCCTGACCTGACCCCAGGTCATCGATTAAAAAAATCCTGTTACGACAAAACTGTATATATTCAGTGACATTATGTGAAATTAATATCAGAGTGGTCTGTTCTTATTGCTAACCTCTAAACAATATTTCGGGGTCAGATCGCTTGACCGGGACTGGCGACCTGACCTCACATGACCTGGGCCTAAGATTGTGTCTAAAGTTGCAAAAAGACTGGATAACAGGTATGTTAAATACAGCAGCGCTGTGCGTCGTCATCGTTTTTAACCCGCGCCCCCACCGGGGGGTCCGGCGCCACCTTCGCCCCACCGGGGGGCCATCGATGGCCCCCCTCTAACTCCGAAAATATGGGCGTTAGCGCAAATCTGCAAAGTGCAATAGAAAGCTCGCGTGAATTCAGTAAGAAATTACTTCGCATGTTTTAGTGCTCAGGTCAATGGTTTGACCTCCAGAGGTCAAATTAGGTCAAGATCGGCTATTTTCACTCAAATATGCAATGATTAAGCAAACTGGGCATAACTCTTATGTCATTAGAGCTATTGAGGCCTGGTAAAGTACATTTGATAGCAAATTGCCAGTACTTTTTCCGCTATGTGGAAGGTAAAGACCTCCCGCCAGTGGTTTGACCGCCAGAGGTCACCTCGTGACCCAATATGACCTGAGGTCACGAAAGGTCAAAAAGTGACCTTGCCGTATATCAAATGAAAGCCAGTGACAAGACAAACACGATGGTGTTTGTTTCACCGCTCTAGCTCAATTAGGTCAAAAGTTATTGTCAAAATACTGTTTTTGACCTCTGGTGACCTTGGATGACCTTGGAAAAGTCAAAGGGCAAATATGACCCCTGGGATCCGTGAAAGGGTGTCCAGAAACGTTGTTCTGAGCAGTCTGAGTATTTGCAATCATTTTTGTGGCTTTTATATCATGAAATAGCTTTTCCCCATGCTTTTCCAATGGGAGAGGTCGCCTCGTGACCTGACCTCAGGGCACGAAATCGAAAAATCCCGGATATACACCTTGTAGACCCTGGAGGGGTCATGAAGTGTAGGAAGTTTGAAATTGATCGACTTTGAAATGTAGCTCTTACAGAGCTCTAAAGGTGAAGTGAGGTGACCTTGGTTGACCTCGTCTGGTGACCTGACCTTGGGTGACCCGGGGTAAAAAATTTTAGGGATGATGGGAAAATGATGCAGTGAGAGGTAGAGCCCTTAACCGCGGTGCTGCGCCTCGTCGTTTTTCTGCTATCCCGGAAAAACCTTAGGGGGGCCATCGATGGCCCCCCGGTGGGGCGAGGGTTAAGTGAAAACCCTTAGTCGGTGGGGAGGGGAGAGGGGCAGATACCTGCTCCCCAATGCCAACCACTGTGGCCATAAATACCCCATTGGCTGCAGTGGAAGTGGGGGCGCCCGGTGGTGGAGCTGTGGTTTTCAGCAGGATCACGGCTCTGAGGATTATTCGTTCAAACTTTGAAATCATGTGCAGATTTGTGACACCGGCAGCAAGAAGCACAGCATCAGCTGGACCCGAGCCGCAGCTGTGTTCTCATGTTCCCGCCGACAAAACCTCGGCGAGTCGGCCATGATGAATTAACGCAGCCTGTCGCAGCGCACGTGCAAAAACGGCGGCGCTGCTGGTCGGCTTGAGCAATGGTGGCCCGGCCGGTGGCACGGATCGGCGGCCCGCGCGGACAGACGGCACCCGCTCACTACTGATGCGCGCTCGGTCGACAAACGAACGGTGGTCGCCTGTCCGCGAGAGGTGGCTTCGACCCGCCGACGCCGGCTCTGCGCTGCTCTCTGTTGCCGTGACAAATCGATCAACGAGTGGATGCGAGGGGCTGCCAACCACCTAACTGGGCGTGAGTGTCTGGTCGATTGTCGTGAGTAGGAAACAGAGAATGGCAAAATATGGCAGCCGAACAAACTCACCAGTCCTAGGCATAACCTCATGTGTGAGCTGTAACAAGATTTCGTTCTAATAGGTCCAATGACCTTATCCTTGATATTGAAAAAGAGGTGGTTTTAAATAGTAATATTTTGGACACGAACCTTTCGGAAAATGCAATAAAGACACGGATGTAAATTTAACAATTCGTAAAGGTCGGATCAGTTTAAAGATCCTCCGACTTTAGTTTTAATGTATTTTAATTTTAATAGTTTTCGATTTTTATAGTTATAATCTTTTTCTATGTTTCTCTCCTATACCAGAGCGAGTTTTTGGAGAGTTATTATCACCAGCACCGAGCGATGCAACTTTATATCAATATATTCAATAGCGTTGCCATCGGTTAAAAAGCGAGGGTAGAAATAGCCATGCAATGGCTTGGCAAAGGTTGCCAGTGCAACGTCGACCTATCGGCGAGAGAAAATTTAACGTAAACTCAGTAAAATTTAGGTTTGCACATTTGTGCGCCATGTCCGTGCTTTAAATAAGCTCTGAAACCTCTTTTCGATGCAGCAATTATAGAAAGCGTGAAAGGAAAAGGAAGGGGCCTAAGCTGGAAACAGAAAAGACCCAAACCATCCCACTGTCTTCCTCGCTCTTCTCTCTCTTCTTGAGGCCAGAGGCATTAAATACGTCAATTATTATTCGAAAGGATGTTTTCCAAAGCCAGGAGGGATTGGTACAGTGGTCATCCAAAGCAGGTCCAGGGCCCTTCGCTTCTCTCCTCCTCCTAAGTGCTAACATGTCCCTAAAAGGAGTTGTTTTCCCTCAGTTCCCGGCAATCCTCCTCTGGCCCCTGAGAGCCGCACTTTGTGACCGGATAGAAGAACTCCAGCACCTTCAGTCGCATCGTTAGCGCCTCCAACGCAGTGGAATGGATGGGCTGCCACTTACACCTCCCCTTTGGTCCTCAGCTTTCAATTACAGCTCGCACACTTTCAGGAGGATGCTGCTCATCAGCGGGAGTGCTGTCGACGATGTGGTTCGCTGCTAGAAGCTGCATTCTTCTGAAGCTTTGAACATTGGGGTGAGGTAGCACTGCGCTCGTGAAAAGCATGATTTTCCGGTGGCCCATACGTAGGTATTTTCTGAGAAACGCTCGGATATGAACCAGGCAGAGGCTCAGTTTTCTTGGTCACGGCGCATTCCAGGTGTCCATCCACCAGAGGGGTTGAATCACATGCAGGGGTACCTGTCCATCCACTAAGAGGACATTAGCACGCGCCTGTGGGGGATCTGCGCCACCTTCGCCGGTACGGGAGGGCGTGAACCCACCACCCAAAATATCTCACAAGTCACGCTAGGCAGCGAAAATTGGAAATCTAGGATTTATATTCCGTCTTGATCTCTACTGAAAATGATTTATTCAATTTTTATTCAGGTCACTTTTGAGGCCACTAGTAGTCAAAGCATGTTCTTATAGGGAAACCATGGAAAATAAAGCAAGTTTTGCTTATGACAGCTCCCATAGAATACATAAGAAAATTTTGGAGCAGAAGCGGAATCCTCTCGTCAATTTCGATCGAATGATTCATCAGATGGCCTTCCCAGGTCAAGTCCTAGAACTGACCTGTCCTAAGGCCAGAAGTCCCAAGATCGATTGTGCAAGCTGCTGGTAGTTCATTACCAATGCTTGAACTGTGGAGTCCAAACACAACTTCTAAGCAAATGCTGTCAATTGCAGTACCCAAGACGGTACCTGCGAACTGATCGGGACCCGATCAACCGGCTCACCGTTACTTACAGTGTTTCGCCACTAGATGGCAGGCTGAGCGGAGACGGCCAGCGGAGTGGCGTCAGCGGCAGATGCAGCAGATCGGAGGGAGCAGTAAATGGGGGAGGTGCGCGCGAAATTCGCTCCGGCGTCACGACCACGTTCGCTCTGAAACTGTGAGATACTGAGGGTAGTGAAGAACGAGATACCAACATTTCCCGTGACGTTACATCGCCGTGCGATTTTGGTAGGATAGCTGGAGGAATCTGAGTTGGTCTCTGACCGGAAAGCAGCGAGGCCAGTGACGGCTGTGTTGGCGCGGTGTTCTGTGAGGGTGATGGTCTAGCTGGCAGCGGCCGAGCTCAGCATGAGTGAGACGTGGAGACTAATGCTGCTGACAAGCCTGCTGTCTTGCTGCGCCCCTCCGGCTCAAGGTAGGCAGGGTCGTGTACCCAACTACCCGCACCCACCCGCTGTCCAATTTACTCTCTTATTTTGTGTAATAACAATTAATTTCTTTCGGGGAAACTTTTCTGCTTTGTTTCGAAAAATATCGAAAAATTGAAGTCCTTAAATGTAATTTTCATGCATTTTTTGTCGTGACAATTTTCCGATGGAACTAAATTCTGAAATTTGTTCGAATGTTTAGGAAGCATTAAAACCTGGACTTCCCCTATTTCAAAACAAAATCATAATCTCATTATTTCATAAGCATGAATGGACGAGGCCTCGTCCTCGTCGGTTTTATACTCCGTTTTTGTTCCCTTGTCATCTGTTAACACGCGCTCCGCTGGGGTCCCTTGCATGACGCGCCCCGCGGGGGCGTTTTTCGCCCCCTCCGTATCTCGTTTTCTACGAAAGTTAAAGGAAAATTATGGACGACTTTCGAAAGCTCTTGACAAGACGAAGAGAATTTATGAGAAGAATTTTTATGTCAGGTCAATATTGAGGTCAGCATAGGTCAAAGAATGCTCCATAGGTTTACAAAAGAGCAGTGTACGTTTCCCTCTCTAGGTCTGCCCTCAGGGGAGCTAGAGCAAATATTTATGCATCATTGGATTCCTCTCATCGCGGGAAATCGAATGATGTATGATATGACGTTGCTAGGTCAAATAGTCAAAATGACCTGACCTCGACCTAGGTCAGGATCACAGTGACCTGGTATGGTCATGTTGCATATCAATCGACTCCCCGTGACAATATAAACACAATGCAAGCAAAATGGGAGCTTTATCTCAATTCACTGAGAAGTGATTGGCAAAACAATCACTCTCTGCTCCCGTGACCTTATATGACCTTTGAGAGGTCAGATGCTCAAAAACTCAACTTTATGGTCAAGATCGTGGTAAGAAGACAGTTCGAGGATTTACAGCCTTATCTGTCCAGTATTTCCTGAAAACGAGTCATTTATATTTTTCACCATAGACTTATAATGGGGTGACCAAAAAATTGACCCCACCTTAGGTCAACAATATCAAAATTCTGAGATTGCAGACTTGTAGACCTTAATGACCGTATCATATTGTGGATGTTTCAACTGATCGGTTTGCTAATATTCCATGGGCGCTGCTTCAAACTCGTAATTTTAGGTTTTGAGGTCGGGTCACTTGACCCTGAATAGCTCCCTGACCTGACTTGACCTTAACTAAAAAATTTGGTAAGATGTGTAAAATTGATCAGGGATAAGGTACCGTGAGTTTTGTTGTTCTGCGTCTCTTGGTTTTTGAGCTATCTGGGAAAAACCAGGACGGGGAAAATTTCGCCCCCCAGCGGGGTGCGTGTTAACCGACGTTTATCCATGCTATCCGATCTGAGGACAGACAATGAAGCCACTAGGCCACCCGGCCCCGTATGGAATGAGCAAATGCACAATTTGGACATGGTTCCCATTATTGGGAACGCAACTTTCCCCAGTCTGGGGCAATTAATTATCGATCATTGAAATGACCGTAGCCTGGTCGCTGTTTTCAGCCAATCGACAGCGGGAATGTTTTTGATAACTTTTTATCAAGCATTTCTGTCATGGAGTGTCATGTTTCACACCTTGAAACCGTGTTTCGTATGAGATTTACAAGAGTTTTCGCTTCCGAAGTCGGGCTGAATTATTGAGTGCTTGCTACTGCACTCTAGAGCTGATATTAGAGAGAGAGAGAGAGAGAGAGAGAGAGAGAGAGAGAGAGAGAGAGAGAGATCGAGATAGAGATAGAGATAGAGATAGAGATAGAGATAGAGATAGAGATAGAGATAGAGATAGAGATAGAGATAGAGTTAGAGATAGAGATAGAGATAGAGATAGAGATAGAGATAGAGATAGAGATAGAGATAGAGATAGAGATAGAGATAGAGATAGAGATAGAGATAGAGATAGAGATAGAGATAGAGATAGAGATAGAGATAGAGATAGAGATAGAGATAGAGATAGAGATAGAGATAGAGATAGAGATAGAGATAGAGATAGAGATAGAGATAGAGATAGAGATAGAGATAGAGATAGAGATAGAGATAGAGATAGAGATAGAGATAGAGATAGAGATAGAGATAGAGATAGAGATAGAGATAGAGATAGAGATAGAGATAGAGATAGAGATAGAGATAGAGATAGAGAGAGAGAGAGAGAGAGAGAGAGAGAGAGAGAGAGAGAGAGAGAGAGAGAGAGAGAGAGAGAGAGAGAGAGAGAGAGAGAGAGGAGAGAGAGAGAGAGAGAGAGAGAGAGAGAGAGAGAGAGAGAGAGAGAGAGAGAGAGAGAGAGAGAGAGAGAGAGAGAGAGAGAGAGAGAGAGAGAGAGAGAGAGAGAGAGAGAGAGAGAGAGAGAGAGAGAGAGAGAGAGAGAGAGAGAGAGAGAGAGAGAGAGAGAGAGAGAGAGAGAGAGAGAGAGAGAGAGAGAGAGAGAGAGAGAGAGAGTGTCGGCGTCGGAGTCAGCCCGAGCGGGGCATTTAAGTGTGAACACTGAACTCCCCGGGCAATGCGATTGGTTTGCCGTGAATGACGATCCATGAGCATTAAGTCACAAGGCCTTTTGGTAGGTATTTTCGTTTGTGTTCATTTCCTGGTGTTAGTTAAGTAAGTACTCGACGCCAAGCTCGGCGCAGCGTTTGACGTTTATGGTGTTGAAATGCACACTAGGCAGCCATAAGAGAATGGCTGCCAGTTTTTCGTACGCACTGCCTGATTTTGTCAGACGTGATAAGGAGTGAGGTGAAAAACTAGCAGTTTTCAGGTCGGTCGAGATGACATTGGATTGAATGGGGCTTGGTTCAGCTGGTGTTGATGGACATGGCTTGGTGATCAGCCTGCTGGGCAAGGACAGCAGTGAGCTGTCGGCTGAGGAGAGATGCCACATCCCAGTCCATCTGGCCGGGATCATTCCAGGTTCATAGAAATCCAGATCATAGTTCTCACTGTAATAAGTGCCCTCTGGATTAGAACCAATATATGATTGGTTCGCATTGTGTTTCGCCATGCGCAATGCACATGTTCTTTTTATTAGCATATTTGTTTTCCATTTCGAACGTGATGCGAACATAGCTAGGTATTTATGTGAAAAAATTAAAGTCCATCTGGACTCTGCACAAATTGCAAAATGCTCACTGACTGATTCTGGGCTATAGGTGAGGTGAGGTGAAGACGGATGCTGTAGGGGCTCAGTGACGGAGATGGAGCCCCGCCAGTGTCGGAGGCCCTCAGTGCCCTGTCAGGATGAGGAGCGTCGGGCCGGAGGTGGAGCCCCGCCAGCGCCGGAGGCCCTCAGTGCCCTGTCAGGATGAGGAGCGTCGGGCCGGAGGTGGAGCCCCGCCAGCGCCGGAGGCCCTCAGTGCCGTGTCAGGATGAGGAGCGTCGGGCCGGAGGTGGAGCCCCGCCAGTGTCGGAGGCCCTCAGTGCCGTGTCAGGATGAGGAGCGTCGGGCCGGAGGTGGAGCCGCGCCAGCGCCGGCTGGCGGCTCTCGGTGCCGTGTCAGAATGAGGAGCGTCGGGCCGGAGGTGGAGCCCCGCCAGTGCCGGAGGCCCTCGGCGCCGTGTCAGAATGAGAAGCGTCGGACCGGAGGTGGAGCCCCGCCAGTGTCGGAGGCCCTCGGCGCCGTGTCAGGATGAGGAGCGTCGGGCCGGAGGTGGAGCCCCGCCAGTGTCGGAGGCCCTCGGTGCCGTGTCAGGATGAGGAGCGTCGGGCCGGAGGTGGAGCCGCGCCAGCGCCGGCTGGCGGCTCTCGGTGCCGTGTCAGAATGAGGAGTGTCGGGCCGGAGGTGGAGCCCCGCCAGTGCCGGAGGCCCTCGGCGCCGTGTCAGGATGAGGAGCGTCGGGCCGGAGGTGGAGCCCCGCCAGTGCCGTAAACGTCGACCAGTGAGCCGGTGGAGGCCCTCGGTGCCGTGTCAGGATGAGGAGCGTCGGGCCGGAGGTGGAGCCCTGCCAGTGCCCGAGGCCCTCGGTGCCGTGTCAGGATGAGGAGCGTCGGGCCGGAGGTGGAGCCCCGCCAGCGCCGGCTGGCGGCTCTCGGTCCATTTCCCCTGCAGCTGCTAACTCCACTGCCACCAGTACTGTCGTCTCAGCTGCCAGCGCACAGGGCGAATCAGCCGCGGAGTGTCGGACGGAACGACTCAGCTGACACCGTCAGCCGTCAGCCGAGACGCCACCGGTCAGCGGCGTTCATTCCGTCGGATCCGCCCACGGCTGACCGCCAGAAAAATGTCACCCTTCAGCTTCCACGGCGCCGTCCATTCGGTCCCATGAGCACCACCGTCAGCTTCCTCGGCAGAGTCAGTTCGGTCCAGCTTCAGACACGGTGAAAGTCGTGCAGGGCGGCTGAAAACACGGCCAACCCACGGGGTCTGGCGTCGCCTCGTCTCCGTCCGCCGCTGCCGCCTTATGTGCAGCTGGCTGGGGCGAACGCAGTTGCAGTGCGGTCTCGGGATGGTGCCCGCGCCGGATGCCATAACTAACCTCCGCGCTCTGCATCCCACCATGTTTAACTAACCTAATTGAAGTTAAACAGGACTGGCGGCGGCCTCCCGCCTGCGGCGACACGCGCGGCGCACTATTGATTGGTCGCGCGCGACGGCAGCGCTCCCCGTCTCCCCACGGACGAGCCGCCGCCGCCGACGCGTCGCGCAGCCGCCGCCGGAGGGAAGCGCCGCGTCCGACGGCGGCGCGCTAAATATGTCTCAGTACGGCGGCGGGCATAAAACGTCAGCCAATGCATGCGCGTGGTCTTGTGAATGGATTTGGGCTGTATTCTGACATTGCGCTTGCAGATGAATGGGTGCACACGCGGCGATCTGCTATTCTGATCTGTGGCAGACGCACGCACTTCGTACATACGTGGAATCCGATCGACATTGTGGTCTCAACGTCCGCGCCAGACCACAGCGGTCCGGCTACGCTTGTCTTGTGCGGAGCGTGGCTCCGCGCGGAAGGAGATCAGGGTGCCGAACTGGCGTTTACGCAACTTATTTGTCGGTGCTAGAGTCCTACGTACGCTTTAGACTAGATGAATCAATAGGCCACTGTGTGGAATGTTTCTGTAGTCAAAGTAGGAAATCGTATTAGTCGGATACATTTGTTGAAAGGGACTACGCCAACTGAGACCGTGTTTTTTACTTGATTCAGATCGAAAGGCAATCCAGATTGTATGTATTAATTTAAGTCAGGTCGTTTTCGAAGGATTCTTGTCGATCTATGATCTTTTATTACATTATTCAGCTTACTCATAGCTGCATAAACTCGCGTATTCTGGAAAAAAGAAGCATCGATAGTCCTCAAACGCGCGGCTCAACGCCCATAGCAACGTACTCAGCCGCCACATGTACCCTGCCTCACCACTGCTGCTGGGTACATACATTCTACATGTGTCAGCACTGTCCCTCATTCCTTTCTAGGGCTGAATGACACCGCCGTTCGTTCTCCTGGTGGGATAAAATGTAGACACGCTTCCTGTGCCGGTCTCCAGCCCCTGTCGATCAGCCGCCGGACAACGGCAGTCACACACAGGTGTTGCAACACCACGACCGAGCAGCCGAGGCCCGGAGACGGCCCCGTGTGCGTTCGATAGAGCAGGGACAGGATCGAGTGGCCAGTATCCGGAGCTGATACGCTGGTGGAGGAGCAGCGCGGACTAGCTAACTGTCACCAACGCCGATATGGTCTGGGCCCCGCTGACGGCACCGACAATGACGTGGCTCCCTGGGAAGGGTATCCACACTGACACGGCTCCCTGGGAGGGAGACCGACTCTGACGCGGCTCCCTGGGAAGGGTATCCACACTGACACGGTTCCCTGGGAGGAAGACCGAGTCTGACGCTGCTCCCTGATACCGACTCTAACGCGTCTCCCTGGGAAGGGTGCCGATTCTGAGGCGGGTGCCTGAGAGGGAGACCGACTCTGACGCGGCTCCCTGAGAGGAGACCGACTCTGACGGGCTCCTGAGAGGGACACCGAGGGGCTCCTGAAGGCGGACCGATGCGGCCCTGAGAGGGAGACCGACTCTGAAGCGGCTCCCTGGGAAGGTACCGACACTTACGCGGCTCTCTGAGAGGGAGACTGACACTGACGTGGCTCCCTGAGAGCGAGACGGACTCTGACGCGGCTCCCTGAGAGGGAGACCGACTCTGACGCGGCTCCCTGGGAAGGTACCGACACTTGCGCGGCTCCCTGAAAGGGAGACCAACACTAACGCGGCTCCCTGAGAAGAGTGCCCACACTGACGCAGCTCCCTGGGAGGCGTGCCGACTCTGCCGCGGCGCCCTGAGAGGGAGACCATAATGTTTGCTCTAAGCTACCCTGCAGCTTGTGCCGAACCTGCCACAAAATCTGTCGTTGGCTCTCTGACCAGACCTCGCCACACTCAGAACTACTTTCAGTCAGCACTCACCTTACTCACCACAGTCGGAACTAACCACACTCGGAAACGACCAAAGTCGGAACTTAGCACACTTAGAACTGACCATAGTCGGAACTAACCATGGTCGGAACTGACCACACTCGGAACTGACCAGTCGGAACTGGAGCACTCGGAGCCAACCATACTCGGAACTGTCCATAGTCGGAACTTGGGACTTCGCACACTCCGAACTGACCTTAGTCGGAACTGACCTCAGTCAGAGCTCGCTACATTCGGAACTGACCACAGTCGGAGCTGACCACACTCTGAAATGACCACAGTCGGAACTGACCTCACTTTGAACGAATCCTGTCGGAACTAAACACATTCGAAAATAATCACGCTCTGGCTCAGAACTTACCACTCTCGATCTCCCAGACAGTGCACTCGATTTCAGGTGCTGCCTCTGGGGAGCCGTTACGTCACTGGCGCGGGAGCTGGTGTCTGCCGCAGGCGTCCATGTTTCAGCTAGCAGCACTATCTGGTGATCGTTTCCAGCTGAGCGGCTGTAGGCGCTCTCAGACGATTTGTGGTGCCCAGAGGCGGCCAACCGGTAGCAGAAGCTGCCCGCCGCAGAGCAGTCGCTCATCGCCATCAGTCCACTGTTTATTTCAATGGACTACTAACAGCGGCACCGGTGGGCGTGTGAAGCAATGCGGCCTTGCCCCCGAGCTTCTCCGAACTGAACTGTTGCAAAAGGCATCGGATCTACGACGGAAGGTGGAAAGCGTGCATTGTGGCCACAGTGATGAGATGCTCCTAGCAGAGATGTGGACTTTCGAAAATGATCAGGGTCCCCAATTTTGAAACAGTCAGTAACCGGCATGATAATCTGGGTTGATTACTATAAAAAGGCTGTGCTTTAGCTTTCCCATAGGCTGGTTATACTACATAAACTCCCCTAAAATCTTAAATATGAAAACCCCAAAAATTTCAAGGATGTGCTCACCCTATTTCAAAGTTCCTTTGGGTCCCAGGCACCTCTATATACATATAAATCCACACCCCAACCTCCTAGTAATCTTTCATGTTGAAATTAAACATCCCAGCCCATGTCGGAGTTGACCTATCCAGAAACGCAGCAGGAGTTCAATGTCTGATAAGTATGAACAGGATATCCAGACCTAGGTACCATTTCACGTACGCGATAGCGAAAGGGGTCTCAAACCATTCGAATTGTTTGAATAAAATTGTGATAAGGACGGCGGATCACATCCGACGTTGGGCCCATCCGAACTGTGGTGCTCGTGTCTCAGAACCGCATTTCTGTGGACAGAACGGAGTGGAAGGATTCTTGCGCACACTGAACACCTCTCAAACTGACCCAAACAAACTGAACGCTGGGCAAGGGCTCGGAACTTTGCCAGGCTAGGATCTTGGTCTGCGCAGTGTTCGATGCTGCAGAGTGCGCGGAGGTGGGACTGCTGGGGCTGTCCGGGTGCGCGTCCACCAGGGAGTGACCGGGTGCGTGTCGGCACCAGGGAGTGTCCGGGTGGGTGTCGGCACCAGGGAGTGTCCGGGTGGGTGTCCACCAGGGAGTGTCCTGGTGGGTGTCGGCACCGGGAGTGTCGGGTGGGTGTCGGCACCAGGGTGTCTGGTGGGTGTCGGCACCGGGGTGTGGGTGGGTGTCCACCGGGTGTCTGGTGGGTGTTCACCGGGAGTGTCCGGGTGGGTGTCGGCACCAGGGAGTGTCCGGGTGGGTGTCGGCACCGGGTGTGGGTGGGTGTCCCGGGAGTGTGGGTGGGTGTCGGCACCAGGAGTTCCGGTGGGTGTCGGCACCAGGAGTGTCCGGGTGGGTGTCCACCAAGGAGTGTCCGGGTGGGTGTCCACCAGGGAGTGTCCGGGTGGGTGTCGGCACCAGGGAGTGACGGGTTGTTGTGAGCCTTCTCTACCAACTTCCACCATCCGTCGCTGCCCACAGGTGTGCCGTTTGGACGCACCATGGCTGGACGCAAAGATGCCTCCCCACTAACCGTCTGTGAAGCGCCACTTTTGCCGCTACTCCGCTCGCTCTGCGTCGCGCTAAGTGACATCCCGTGTAGACGAGGCTTAATGTGGGTAATGAAGCTGATAGCTGCGGTGCGACAGCTGCGCTTCGTTAGCTCCATAGCCTGGGGGCATCGGGCGGACGCCCCTCTCACATGAGGTCCTCCTCTGGACGCAGCGCAGCTCGCTGCTCTTTACTGCTGCGCCCTCAGGGAGACCACACCAACTGCAGTACCGGGGAGGGATGAATACACAGATATATGTCCTGTCAGATGATTCACGCGTAAGGATGGGCACGGTTTAATCTGACATTCGAATAAATCATCCATCAAAGTGATTGTGATTCCCTCGAGATGAAGCGCGTTGCCAGGCACTAAGCGCTTCTGGTGATAGACGCGCGAGTTGCTTCGTGTAGCTGCACTTCGTATCTACCCTCCAGTTGTGCCTCGGTACATTTAACTCTGAACAGAAATTGATCATCTTTTGTTCATGATTTGAAATGTGGGGCCTCCTCAACAGCCGTGTCGATTGCTATAGCTCTTATGGTTTAGAATATGCGACTGTGGCGGCTCCGGTGGCATTGGATGCCGTAATGAATGTTCTCCAGCTGAGTGTCTCTACCCTGCCCATACTGCCAGGCTGGCTGGTCTTCGACCAACGACAGGCCTCAGGTCAGCCCTGGCCATTGTGCTTTGACCCTAGCAACGTGACACTATGAAAATGTGTTGGTATGGTACAACTGGGGGACACTGAACCCTATCAGCGTGGTGGTGGTGGTGGTGATACTATGTCCTGAGACCGGAGATACTGAACCCTGAGACTGGTGGTCCAGAACCCTGTAGCCAGTGATACTAAATCCTGAGACCGGAGATACTGAACCCTGAGACTGGTGGTCCAGAACCCTGTAGCCAGTGATGCTAAATCCTGAGACCGGGGATAATATAGCATAATATAAATCATACTGGGTAACGTCATTTGACGGGAAACACTGGGTTCAATGGCTTTGATAGTTATGCATGACTTTGTCCTGTGATCTTTGAACTTGACATTGGCTTTCATTTTAGATGACCTTGACAAATAGTCTCGTTTATATGACGTTACGACGTCACCACTTGGTCTCCAATGCAGGACAACTGCTGCGACCGCGTTATTGCGGCGATCTCAAAGTAGAAGTCGTACTTTGAAAGCGTATAAGTCAAGAGACTATCGACTGATTTTTAAAGTTCTTTCACTAATGGACGGTCTCATAATTTCTCTAAAATGTGGCTAATGAGTGTTTTTGGCTGCCAATACTCCTTAGCTACATTGAAAAAATGGTTGAGGCCTCTTAGGACCCCCTCCAGTATATGTGTCATCAATAAATGCATCAGGGAAGCCTAAGTCCGATTTGGTTTCCTTCCACCGTACGTAATGTATTTATTTCCACCACTCTGTGTAGTTACATACCAGGCTGGAGTAGCTTTGATGTGCTCTAAGTCGGCCAACCCCTTAGTCAACTCCTAGAAATCTTGGGGAAATGTATATCGTTTACAGGGCACAAGATCGTGAAAAACAGTGTTTTTTATTATTAAATTGGTGTTCTTAAGAAACGCGGACATCATGTATTTAATTGGGCGAGGGAGAGCGAGGCGAATGTCCTTTTCCTTCTCCTGTCTGAATCTGCCGGTGGCACGCATCCCTACACGCTGCGTTCTCGGTGTGCCACAGCGGTGGCTCCAGGTGCCACTGGCCGTCACCGGCGCCGAGATTAGATGCGCCGTGCAGCCTCCATGTTCAGCTGTTTGCAGCCTGACATGTGTTTGCAGAGATCTCCCGGCCATCTACAGCCTGTTTGATGGCCGAGTGTCGCATTTGAAGGGTGGAGTGTTCAAGGATTTACGGATTGGTAATGAGCAGACCCGGCAGTGTGTCGGGGAGGGCGGTGGAGACAAGGTACCGCTGCTTTTAACACTCGGCCCGGTGGTGGGCATGAGCCACCTTCGCTCTGGTGGGGGGTTCATATTTGACCCCTCTTGAAATCGAAAACAAAGAAATTTAGGAAGACGGGAAACACAACAAAAGTGCTTCGTAAATGCAGTTGAAGTTACTTATATCGTTTTTTCGTCAGATCAATATTGAGATCACTAGAGGTCAAAGTCAGCCAAAATTGTTGAAATCAAAGGCTTCGACTTCCAAAACCTCCATTATATGAGGAACTAACACAGCTAGAAATGTTTTCTTAACGTCATTCGAAAGCGCTTGAATACATTTTTAATATCAGGTTCGTCCATTTTCTTATCAGTTCAAAGGGCAAGGCGCTGCAGGTCACTGAACTTTGCAATTTTTGATGTATACCCTTGGATCAAAGTTTGAAGCATACTCAATTTAGACACGGGATGTAATATGGGACGGTGTCTCCACGGCTATTAAAAGCTATCGTTAGCAGGTATCGATAATGGCTACGAAGCTTAGGTCAAGAATGGGTAGCGGTCAATCGAGGTCATTGACTGTAGATACATGCGCTACCCTTACTATGGGGTGCTTGCTTTTTTTGGGGAATAAGTTCCGAACAAAACTAGGAACTATTGTAACCACCTCGTTAATACGAATTGAGTGATAGATGATTTCACTATGCTAGGTGAAAGTCAGGGTTTGACCTTAGGCCAATGAATTGGTCTGAAGTGACCTGGTATAGTCATGACGTGCATCATTACACTTGCAGTGTCAAAAAAATGTGGTGATAATAAGATAAAATAGTATCATTGCTATACAAAAATTATAAGGTACCTAACTTATTTAAAACTAATTATTTGACCTCAGATGACCTCTAGCAGGTTACAAGTCAAAATTGATTAATGCCAACCTTAGTAATGGCCCACAAACACATGATCCTGAAGATTTGTAGTTGACCTGAGCCATGTGGACTGAAATACAGATATTTTATATATTTCCCATGACTTCAATGGTAGGTCATGACCCGTACATGATCCCTAGGTCACCGATTTCGAAAATCCCGCTTTCGCATATTGTTGTATTCGGTGGCTCATTATGTGCCATGAATCTCAGATCAATTGATTAATCAAGCTCTCACTGGTGCCACTTTCAATATTTTTGGAGGTGTGGTCACTTGACCTGACTTGGTAACCTGAGCCGACATGACCTGGCCGTAAATTTTTCAGAAAATTTGAAAATTCTTGAACAACTATTTGGGTAACCTGAGCCGACATGACCTGGCGGTCAATTTTTCAGAAAATTTGAAAAATTCTTAGAACAACTATTCAATGTACGGCGGCGCTAAGCGCATCTGTTTATCGAGCATCCGGGAAAAACCTTGGAGCGGGGGAAGGGGTGGGGGTAAAAATTACCCCCACCAGGGCGAAGGTTGATCTGACCGATCCCTCGTCAGCCATTATAAATGCAAACTTCTCACGGCTGTTCTGCTAGCTAGTGATAGTCATATTTTCAGCTTTCAGGCTATGTGAGTGCGTCTGACTTTTCCGAAGCATGGTACCTGCAGGGACAATATTTTACAGCACGAGTAGCTCTTCTCTAGTAGGCCTTGGCCCGAGTTCGGGGAACACTCCTGATGACCGATTTTCCTGAAGACTCGTAATCCGACTCCGGTTACAACAGTAGCTTCAGCCGAAAATGATCAGACTGAGGATGCAGCGTTCGGCCTCATCTGCCGTTGGTGCTGCGGCTGCTTGGCCCCCGCGGGAGCCAAGCACCAATGGAGAGCCATTGCACGCGAGGTGATGGATAACTGTCGGGCCCGAGAGTTGTCCATCAGGTCGCGTGCAGTGGCACCACAGCGCGGAAGCACCTTCTCCACTGTCTGACGTCTGTCACTGTCCGACGTGTGACCTGTCTGACGTCTGGAAATATCCGATGCCTGCCACTGGCGGACGTCTAAAAGTGCTTTACGTCTGCCGCTGTCTGACGCCCGTGGGTATCTGGCGTCTGCAGCCGTCTGACGTCTGCACATCTCGGATATCCGCCACTTTCTGACATTTAAGTCTCGAATGCCTGTCACTGTCTGACGACTGACATTTTTTTGACGTTTACTATTGCCTGATTTCTACTCCTGTCTGATGTCTGCCTCTGTCTTATGTCAAAAGCGTTTGAAGACTTTCACTGTCTGACGTCTGCCTCTGTCTGACGTCTGATACTGTCTGATGATGTCGGCCACTGGCTGACGTCTACCACTGTCTGACGTCTGCCACCGTCTGATGTCTATAACTCTGATGTCTACCACTGTCTGACGTCTGCTGCTGTCTGACATCTGCCGCTCCAGTGCGGGAGTCCAGCACCGGCACTGATAAGTGACCGTGTAACTCAGGGTCGACTCCCGCGTGCCGAATTTATGCTCTCTCCTAAACCTGATCTGCGGCCGCCGCCGCTCTGGTGCGTGCCGGTTGGGCCTAACTCCCTGAAGCTCTATCTCCTGGATCTCTCCGGGCATGCGCGGTAGCTGGCCTAAGCCGATCCGCGTGGTCACGTGATCCGAACGATCGTGGTCTGAAGTGTCGGCTATCGCGGAGATGCACGGATAGTGCTCACCTCTGCATGGCGCGACGTGTTGTGAAGTGCTGGAGCGAGGAATGTTTAATTGGTACAAGTAGATGGAATGACTTCAAAACCGCTTATTGAGAAGCGAATGGAAGGCTTACTTATTAATGTTTCGGACACAGTCCTTTAATAATACTAATTAATGATGACAAAACCAGGAACAATTAGTACAGGGTCGGATCGATCGCAATAGTTTAACTCCAACGATCTATTGAAATTGATCCGACCTTGTATGAATTGTTACTGTTTGTCTCTGTGTTTTATGGTATTGTTATAGGTATAGGACTGTGTCCGAAATTTCAAGAGGTAGAATTATATTTTCCTTTTGCACAATCGAGGCTAAGGTCATTTCATATTATTTCTTTACCCGAGTGATTGACACGGGATTTGAGCAGAACCACTGCACCGGAGCCAGCGGTGCCGGAGCCGCCCGCTTACCCACTGCTGTCCCATACCCACCTGCCGGAGCCAGCGGTGCCCGCCCACCCCCCGCCCACCCACTGCCGGAGCCAGCGGTGCCGGAGCCGCCCGGTTACCCACTGCTGGCCCGTTCCCATTTAGCTGTCGGTCGCACCTATCAAGCATTTCAACAAATGCACTTAAATGCACCCCTGCCCCGTCCCCCATTCCGATACGTATGGTTATATTCATATCAGCATCTGGTTGGGGGTGGGTTAGAGATGACGGAATGTGCACCAATCTAGACTCGGATTGACTGTGCACTGTGCATTTGTCTCTGTCGCGGGAACGCTCAGGTGCCCACGGACCTTGCAGGCTGCTGTGATTTTTTACTGCCGTCCACACGCACGGTCTGCGCACGTGATGCGCAGAGGCGTCGCCCTCACCGGTAGCTCGGCGACAGCTGCAGTCAGGTGATTCTGGCAGGTGGAGACTGTGACTGTTGTCTGGTCCGCGAGACGGTAGGCCACCGTCGGGTTTGTCCTCTGCCAATCGTGTTCTTGTGGCAGGTGCTTAGAGTAGCCTGGGGGACGCATCTTTGATTCGCTGGCTGCGTGCCCCGTGTGCCTGGTTTAGTGCAACGTCGTAAACACTGAGCGCGCTCTCAACTAAGCGCGTTCTCAACTATTGGGCATATTTATGCTGCAGGCCTTGCGAGATGACTGGGTGTAACTGACCTCTTTTCTTCAGGATTACCGGCTGCAACAGCCAAACCAGTTATACTAGGAAGTCTTGAAATAATGTAGGCCAGCTCATTGATCAGTGCAAATACTAGGCTTAGGAAGATCCAAGGAAAGGGAAAAGGGGTGAGGTCCCCTCTACAGATTGCGCTCTTGGTGCGGCCACACTACACTCTGGCGCCCCCTGAGTTTGGATGGGGTGCCCCTGAAATGTTGGGTGCCCCCGATGCAAGTGTTCGTGCCCACACAACACGATTTGTTCCCTCTGCTTGATAGATCCCACCTTAAGAAATAGTTCTTTCTGCTCCAGACAGTGCCTCCTGCCGGAATGGATGTGTCCTCTCCCGATCAGAAAATTTGGATCGGCCTAAGTTACTAACGACCATCACTCAGGCGTCGGGCGGCGTAATCTTGGTGCCCAATCTCAGCAGTAAACCGATTTACTGCCCGTCAGACATTGGCTTAAACGCACTGACTGCCTTTTGGAGAGATGCTTGTTGGATGGTGTGTGCGGCTGCGTCCGACCATCACCATCTAGCCCTGACTTGTCCTCCCGATCGGGAAACTGGCTCAGCCGGTGGGCCCACATTTCTGGAAGGGAGGCTGGGCTGCAGCCGACTTGCCGGACCCTCGGGAATTTCTTCACACTGGCCGCTGGAACGGCAGAGAGTCGCTCTGGAATGAATCACATGCAGATCTGACCCCCTATATGTTTTAATGACAACCGCAGCGTGCTTAATCTGTATTCTGTTCAAGTTTCTAAAGTGTTTCTGAATTGGGAATGGGACTCGATGGCATTGGCGGATCCAGGATTTCTGATGGGGGAGCACTCTGGCCAGGGGGCATCATTGGGCTCCAGAGGGGTGTAATTTGGGCCTGGAAAAGGTGTAATTTGAGCCAGGGGTACATGCTCTTAAGCTGTGACATATCGGCGGGGCGAGGGGCACCTACTCCCTCCCCCATCGTGCCTCCCTGGATCCGCCTTTGCTCGGTGGAGAGCTGAGCTTAGCTTGATTGACGGCCTGACCTACGCGCACGGCTACGCACATTTCGGTTGACAGCATGTCATTATGGGGGGATTCAGACACATGTAGATCTTCGCAGTTATCTGGCCCTGATGTCTAGGCACCTCTGGGATATCATTGACTAATAAGCCCTGCTGGTGGCGACAGTGGGTACGTTTTTAGTATTTGTCTTAGCCCGTTAAATCTAATGCCTGTCGCTCCCAGTCTTAGCACTCTCTTTGTGAAAATGCTTGTGTGTTGGGGTTTTGGGGCGCTTCAGAACCCCTGGTATATCGCGCCCATCTCTTTGTCAAAAAGGAATATATATTACCCCTCTCAATGGAGTGGAATGCTGGGGATGAACTGCACGACTATGTGATCTGATGTTGCTACAGGCGATGGGACACAGGCCGGCACTGATACCGGTCTGTAGTTAATCGGATTAGCGCCACCCTGGCCTGATGCCATGCGTGAATGGGTCATTATTTGACTTCAGCCGGCGAGCTCGGCTCGCTCTGTACGTGGCGGTGGGATTATTGGCTGTGATGTCAGCGTCCGCCGGTTAAGTCAACCGCACGGAGGAGAGTTGACGTCACCAATCCTTACTGGAACACCGGCAGCGGCACCGTATGGTCCAATAATGCGTCACAACTGCGGCTACAGCCTGAAGGTAATCTGATATCGGAACAATTTTACTGCCAACGTATAAGGATAGTCTAGATGCGTCTGGTCTAGAGTCTAGATCTGCCGAGGTCGGTGGTCCGTGTGCTCAGACGTGAGACTTCGACCGGTAGCAAAGATCACTTGTCTCGGGCCAATGCAATTTCCGTTGCCTATCTTTATTTTTCGACTTTACTAGTTATACTCTCTTACTAGCTTTTTAGCCGGTGTATGTACATTTATTGTCATGTGAATATAATAGCTGCTTGCATGATAGATTCAAATATTAGCGGTAAACTCCTATTGGTGATACGAGTATATATGAATCAATAAATGACTCGAGCATTACTTCTTAAACGCTCCCCGTCCCCGCTTTGGAATATATTTTGGACATCATCTAAATTTGAAATATTATTTTAAAGTATTGTCTGCCAAGGTTTAACATAGATTGTGTCATGGCATACGCTTCGAAAACGGTTAATAGGGGGTCAGGAGTCCGCTTTTGATCGAACAATTATTGTACCCAGCCAGTGCGATGAGCAGCAATAGGTTCAATCCAGGGACGTGGATTTCAGAAAATCATTGGGGGTGCCCAAATGTGAAAGAATGCCAATAACCATCGAAAAAAATAGATATCATGATATTATTTCTGTTTTGGCCCTCACACAGGCCTGCTGAAGTAAATAAAACCAGTTTAAATCCTGAACATAGTAAACAGTTAAATTTAAAGGATTTTTTTAACACCAACTCAACGTTTCATTGGGGGTACCCGGCACCCTCAACGATATATAAATCCACACTCTTTGGTTCAATGCACTGAGTTTTGATTCTAGAGAGAAATGGCTTGGGAGCAGCAGGTAGAAGAATGAAGAATCCCCTAATTCTACAGGTGGCGACGCTTACGTGCCATGTAGGTATGGGATATACAATCCGATGAAGTCGAAGATTAGATTGAATTGCCTGGCAAATGCGGATGGTATCGGATCTGGATACGGATTTGGTTTAGGTACTATTGTGTGTGCTCGTATTTGCGGGATTTGGATTGAATTTGGGATTGTGCCGAATCTTGGTGGGCAGACGAATTGACTTGGAATTTCCGGGGAAACTCCGGATGTTGACCGAGTTGAAGCGGAATTTTGCTGGCCATGATACACACTGGCTGAACCTTCACAGTCCTGTGACTGATGGTGACGCGTCTGCCAGTGGCCGGGAAATCAATATACAAATAAACGGTGATTGTTGTTGGAAGCGCCTCACAGCTCAAACGATGCCTTCTTCAGCTCTTTATCACGGCAACAGGTCATCTATCACCGGAGCTGCGCTTAAACAAAAGCATTTCCGGCAAGAATCAAAATATTAAAACCTGTGCTGCAATAAACAATGCTTTTCGCTGTCGTTTTCCCCTGGGGTTTGGTTTTTCGCCACCAGTGTTTGTTCGTCTCCCGCTCAACGCACCTGGACCGGCCGCCTCCCCTGAAACTGTGAGGACACGGCCACTTCTGCTAGAAATGGGAGAACCCGGCCCCCCTCACCTGGAACTAGGAGAAACCGGCCACTCCTAAAACTAAGGGGAACCGGCCACCTCTCCTGGAACTGGGAGGAACCGGTCACTCCTCTTGTAAATGGGCAAACCGGCCACCTCTCCTGGAACTAGGAGGGATCGGTTACCTCTCTTGGACCACGTAGGGACCAGGGGCGTAGCCAGGATTTCGCTCAGGGAGGGTGGCACCCCGAAAAGGGCCCCTGCGACAGCACCAAAGGGCCCTGATGGGTAAAAAGGGCCCTCCTTGTTACAGAATAGAGTGCTGAAGAGGGCTTAAGAGGGACCTGTCTGGTATAAAATGCCAAATTTGGCCACAGAGCATAGTGTGGGCAAGCAGCGCTTCGCGCGGCTCGTGTCCTCAGGGAGGGGCGGCTGTCCCTGCCGCCCCCCCTTGGCTACGCCCCTGGTAGGGACTGGCCATCTCTCCGGGACCACCTCTTATGGACCTGAGAGGAACTGATGACCTCCCTTGGACCTGGGAGGAAGTGTCCACATCTGCGACAGCTGTGTGCTGATCTGAGCTACCTCTGCCGATGGAGACCACCATTCACTGACACAGAGGCGTTGAGATGACATGATGAATCTCTCTCTCTCTTTCTCTCTCCCTCTCCATCCCTCTCTCTCTCTCTCTCTCTCTTACACTCTCTCACTCTCCCACTTACACTCACTTTCTCCCGAATATGTAGCACTGTGTGTGATTTTTTGTTCGAATTTAAAATAGAGAAAGGTGGTATGGCTGGGAAACAACAGGATCTTGAATATTTTGTTTTGCATTAGAGCACCTACTTCATGAAGGTTCTATTACCGCTGTATTTGTACCAGTTCAAGGAATTATTGCGACGAGTGAATTCAGTCGATTGGGAGGGCCTGGGCATTTCGTTAGTCCACTTAATGTACCTTCATAACGTCATTTTAACTGAGAGTTAGGTGAAACCGTACGTATCATTTGTTTGAACTGATATTTCCGTAGAAAACTAAAACTACGACACAACCTCTACCTCGGCGGTCATTTTGAGTGTGTGTGAGACAATGTGACGTACGATGACATGCAATAGCCTTAAGATTTTAGTATGTATGATTCCGATGACATCACCAGCAGATATTTATTTATTTTCCGGGTATTTAAAATAAATATTGGCCTATTCAATTTAGAAACAGGTTTCATTATTTTTACAAAGTACGCCTAATCCTAATTCATTCACATCACCCATTAAGGTTACCACTTCAGGTATTGCTAGATGCTCCCATAACGCGACGTTTCAAGGATATACAGCAGAATAGAAATTGAGTTATCTATCCATCTCAAACCCCAGAAAGCAGAGATTGCACCTAGCGTACTTTTTCGAACCAGAATTGTACCCTTTGCTCATTTAGTTCCCATCTTCCTATTTCCGGGAATGGTTGGCCGGTTGCTTGTATCCGAATTGTGCCGGTATTTCTAGCAACTTCTAATATCAGCCTCCACTAGTGTCCTGGACCCCTAGGGCCCGCTACGACCCCCGGCCTCACTGAAGACATGCTCATGATTAAATACTCTCGGACATCTCATCAACACTGTTCATGCTGAGGCAGCGACCCCCCGCTGAGTCTGCCACCGCAGATGTTTCTCTTTGCCATTGCACATACCTGCGCCAGCGGCAGTGCCCGGGGGCACCGCGGCGGCGGCGGTGTCGGTCTGTCAGAAGGTGTGCCCTGCTGGCGTGTCTGTTTGCCCTTCGGCGCTGCACCCGGCCGGCGGCCATTTATCAGGTTGGCCGTTCAAATAAATATCGAGTGGCTGCCGGGTGGCGCGTGCGTCAGATGGTAGCTTGCACGCACACACCCGCTGGAATCACAAACCATGTTCAGCAGCGGACTTGTTGTCGTGTTTCGGACCATGATTTACCGTATGGAGCGATAGTTCAGGCTTTCGAACAGCCACCAGTGGCTTCTCACAGAAGAACACCATTTCACACGTTGTTTTGACAATCGAGACCCGTCACCCATACTGATATATTGGGCCACCCACTTCAATGGCGACGTCAGGCTCTGGCTCTGCTCGGGGAGGCAGGCTGGCGCTGGGTGGACGGCATACTGAGCAGCCAGTCCAACCGCGCTCGCTGCACTTGGACGGTGGCTAACCGCAGAGGGGTTGATTACGGTGGGGGTGGCGGCGGTGGGCTGCCACCGGGCTGGCGCCAGTATCAATCCTTCGCGACGCCACCGCTCCACCTCGGAGAGGGGAGGGGAGGGGACGGCGGGAGCTTCGCCTGCGATGGATTCGACGGTCGGTAGACTCACCCAGCAGACATTTTGCGGTTTCAGCACTGACGTTTAGACGCCAATGCTCACTTCATCATTCAAACGGACGTGCGCTCACAGGTTTTCATAATATTCGCTTGGTTCGTGGAAATCTCTGTCGAGGTAGTTTCTGTGTATGGTTTGTGAGCCGGAATCACCAGACGGATGTGGTCAGTCTGGCACATGTGGCTCCTGGAAGTCTCATGATTCAGTCTGTTTGTAGCCTGTGGTAAATGTGCGTTACCCCGTTAATGTAATCAAGGTGTAAATCAATCATAAGATCAAGGTAAAGCCTATGTATCAAACGGGGGCGAGTCGCAGCACCCTTACTTCAAACCAGTAACAATTTTATTTCAGGAGAGACCGGAAATCCGGCTCGGCGGCGGGGAGCATCGGGCGGGCCTGCACGCGCTGATTACCGTGCGCCGCTCCGGCCGCCGCTGATTGGTCCACACGTGCTGACAGAATACAGATGCCAGCCGGCCGCGAACACGACTGTCGTGATGGGACGGGCTTGTGGACCGTTGTATGTTTGCGGCTGTGCGTCGGCGCGGCCGGGCAGGTGACACGGCCGGCTCGTCACTCCTGCTCTGAACCGTACGGCGCGGGGTGGGGGGCGGGTGGTGGGAATGCGGTCACCAAAGGCCACAGACGCCGGGAGTGTCCGGTCTGCAGAGCACAACTATGCGGACGACAATCCCTGCCAACACACTCACCGGGAGTCCCTGCATTGCTACTTTCGAGTAGACTGAAGTCTTAGTCTTAGGTGTGATAAGGGGCACTCTATAGCATACTTAACACATATTTGTGTGTGATTGTGACCCCCCCATTTGACGCTTTCTAACGCCCATGCGTAAAGTTTGATAACGCTGTGATTGACTCCTCCATCCCCGTTATCTTAGGTAATTTATGGATGGCCCCTAAGTGAATGACGATTTGTGTAGGTATGTACAATGGATCAGAATTCTTCTAGTGCTTTCCCATTTGCATGCTTTGTTGCGGAATCTAGGAGATCCGCTGCTAAATCGCCCGTGTTTTACGAGAATTGGGTGTTGAAATGAAGCCATTTCGCGTTAAGTCGACGATCGCCTCAGGGCATCGACGTTGGCGGCATTGGCTGAGGAGGGGAGAGGCTGACAAAGAGCCGACTGCCTTCCATAGCGAACAGACTGACTTTTACGATCTTGAGGCTAATAACCTGAGGTGATAATTAACGCCAGGTGAATTTTGTCAAGAAGCATCATATATTGATTATCTATAGGGTGGCTGACATATAGTTATACCAGCCAGTGACGGATCGGAGCCGATGTTTTTTAGGGCAGTGCCTTTTTGCTCCCTCCCCTGGATCCGCTCCTGATGCCATCTGCATTAAACGAAAGTTAAAACCAGTTCAAGTTATAGTGTATAGTATAATATGGATGCCCCGGGTTCGACTTCTAGTTTCCAAACTCTTTGCGAGTCAACTGAGCAATTGTAATATGTCAATTCAAAGCAATACAAAAAGTTGCACCGGGTAGATAAATTGCTCATATTTGTATCTTTTTAGTTTCAGCGAGGTGTCATTAAGATAACAGAAATTGAAATAAGGCATTTATTGAACGCTTGTTCACCATGCAAAGCGTACCTACATATGTGAGCTTCTGATAGGGGTGAAAACGCTATTGATTTACACCTGGAGAAGATGCCAGGCTGTTATAACGACCTGGCTGTGTTTCGGGGAAGCCTGAAGCGTGGCTGGATATCCTTGCACCAGGGTTATACGCAGACCTGCACGCAGCGGGGCCCACACACTGCGCATACTTGAATACGGGAGCAGCTGGCAACGTCTGCTGCCTCACAAGCGCGGGGCGACCCGATTGAGACAGGCCGCAGGTCGTCGTACCGATAACGGATTCCAGAACAGATTCGCGCAACGGACTTTTTTCTCCTGATAGATACCTCTGTAATGTCTTTTTCCAACTTAAATTTTCATTAAATTTTCTGCTGTCGTTTTTTTGTAACGTTTTTCTTGCATTAAAATCAGATCAAATCAAATAAAATCAAATAAGCGAAGCCAAACCGAGCCAAAGACGACAAGGTTGCATGTACGTGGTCTCTTCTACTTTGAGTTGGTTAAAACAGCAACGTCAAGTATACCTGTTTTAGGTCGGCTATCATGAGATAACCAATGACAATTTTTTACCTATTTTATCTTTAGTTTTTTTTAATGGCGACCTTATGCACCATGTTCCTAAAGGTGCCAACTCGAAAAAACTAGAATATCTTTGTATATAGCAGTGCTGGGGCATTCAACGATATTTCAGCACAGGCCCTACACCCTAACGTCTCCGATTTTGTTTAAACTTTGTCCATGGGGTTTATGGCAGGCTAGAAGGCGCATTTGAAATTTTTGGGCTGCTAGGTGAAATGATTCAGGTGTTATAACCTCCTACAATTTTACACTTTGCCAGCGGAGCAATTTCTTTCAGCTATCTCGTCAATTTAAAATAACGATAGATAGGTACAATTGGATATCAAAATGCTCAGAATGAGTCAACGAACACAATGATCAAGATTTAAGAACATGTAGGTAATTCTTACAAAAATAACTTGTACCTAGTTATTCCAAAAAATCAGAGTTTTAGAAACATTTTCTGTAGAGTGAATTTGAAAACTGGCAGAAGCACGTAAAAACACACGTCTCAAAATATTGTGATCAAAAATAAAAAGTGTGTTTAGTTGTTTCTAAGCATGACAAACGTAGCGGAATATATCTTAGATAATCGCCGTCGGCGCATCCCTACGCTGTGCGGAAGTTACGTTCGCCTGTACCTATACCCCAGGAATTGTGAATTTCACCTAAACACGATTGTTGATGGAAGATGGGAGTGGGCATTGGCAAAATACATTCGTTTTAATCAATTTTATCGTTTTTCTTTGCTTCAATGATTGAAATCAATGTCTTAAAGCTCTAAGCATGAAGAAGAGCTCAATAAACTGACTCGTTAAAATGTATTTTTCAGCATTTATCCCAAAACTGACAGCAGCACGTGAACGAGCACGTTTCGAAGCAGTGAGATCAAAGTCTAAACTGTATTCGTTGGCTAGCGCATGATAACTTACTTACGGTAACAACCCACAACAAATGACCAAGCACTCTCCCGCTTGTTACTTAGATTTTTCATGAATCTGATCAATGCGTTTGGTAAATCAGTGTTCATAACATAATGATTTAAGGAATTATATTTTGCATATGTTTCATCCAGGGGCAAATCCAGTGCCGGGGAGGGGGTCAAGGAAATACATTTTTCCAACTCCCCCAATTGTTAGCGTGCGAGTATCGGCGTCCCCCACGATAGGATTTGGCGCCCACCTGATGAATGGTTCCGTCCAAAAGAAGCGCCGTCTTGGTCTGGATGGCGCCCCCCAACCGTGTGCCTCCGATCGGTAATACTAGATCCGCCTATGCATATAACAATGCTGCTTGCCACAGGACTGCGCAATCTATCAAACTTCCCCAAGCTAAACCCAATCTAACACTACCTTAATGAGATCAGATCAATCTAAGCTGACCTGACCGAATCTAACTTACCACATAACTTGACACAATCTGATCCGACGCCACCTGGCTATACCTTTCTCAGCATAACCTAACCTAACGTGTAAAAAGGAAAGGAAAATTTGCACACGAAAATATGCGGATGCAAAATATGCGTCTTCAGCAGAATGAGATACAAAAAGGGTCTCAAGATCCTCGTCACCTGGTGAGGGGAGGATCGACAACACATTTCCCGCTGCATGCGGACAGCGCAACATGAGCTTAGGGGCCAGGAAGCGGCCGTTGGCGTGTCTACGGGGTAACACTGTAGCTGACAGAGGCGACAGACCAGGAGCGGCCACCAACACCGCTGCTCTCTCGTTAGCACACAAAGGCCTGAGTGTGTTTCCAGGCCCGCACGGTGGGCTGTGGACACCCGCAGCGGCTCGGATGCCGGCTGGTCGCAGGCGCCCCGGGGCACCGGCTGCCCGCCACCGGAACTCAAGACACGCGCCGGCCCCGCCCAGGCTCGGTATAGCTTGTCGCTGGGCGTCCAGCGGGGGCGCCGGGAGGCTTCCCGAGGTGGAAACTGCCACCTGCCAGCCATAGGCGGATCCAAGGGGGCAGAGTGGGTCACTTGTCCCTCGATCGACCCCCGTGCCTCCTGAAATAATCACGGCGCCCCCTGGAGAGTCCATGGCCGCCCCCTGAGATGTCGCTTTTTATCCCCACCCACGAAAGATGCAAATATCGGTGGCCCCCGATATGTTTTTATGTCCAAAAATGGCGCCCGTCAACCATGTGCCCCCGATCGACAATCTTACCGCCGGCTATGCTGCCATCCCTGAGGTTCTAGTGAATTTTTACGCCGTTGTATGATATATGTGGAGCTTTCTTTTGTTGTTGTTTAGGCAAAAAGAAGGGTGCATTTTTTCCAAGTCCAAATAGTAGAGTGTCCGGCAGATATAAAGCAGAATCCAAGAAATAAAGTGTCTCGCGGAATATTAACGTCACAAAGATCAATGGCGAATCCAGAGTATTTTGAGCGGTTCACAGCATCACTTTGTATACAGCGGAGAGTCCGCTGGCTTCACAAATGAAGTCATAGGCGTCGGAAAAGGGGGACAGTGGGGCCTGGCCCCCCACTTTTTGGCCAAAAATTTCCTGATCTCAGTCAGAATGAGAGAAAACCGGACATTCTTGTAACCAGCCGCTGCTGAAGGCAACGAGGAGCCCAAATTCGAACAGTTTTTGGTCCTGACGTTGAAAGTTTTTTTGTCAGCATCAGGTTGAAGTTTGGCTGCCCCCTTTTTCCGTAGTGGCGACACTTATGAATGAAGTAACATTATTACTGGGAAGACATAGTTGAATTTAAATGGAAAATGTTTGCTTAAACATGAGCAGGTACGGACGCTTGATATATTTTTACATCCCAATAAGTGAACATAGCTGAAGGCCCCGAACAGGAGGTATTGCCTAAGGGCAGGCTGATTGGAACATGCTTTTGCACGTCACTACCTAAAAATCGTTTGTAATAACCAACCAATGGGTACATACACAAGGGGAAGGGCAGGGGAGCCAGACGCCGTGCTTTTTATGACAAAATTTCAAGATTTCAGCCAAATTGGAAAATAAGCGAAAAGTTTCGAACTGGTAGGCAGGAAAGGCAACAGGAAGCCCGATTCCCCAGAGTCATAACTTCCAGGAGCCAAGTTTCTTGTCAGTAGGCCGTTGAAGACTGCCTGGTACCCAATTTTTGTCGATGGCGACGCTTATGAATAAGCGAACATAGCAAGCAAATCTCCTCTCAACCGGCGCGCACGGAGTGGCGTCTATGCTGCAATGTTGCCCGTGCTCTCCTGAAAGCTTCCGACGCTCTTGGTAGCTGGTAACGCTCTTGGTAAAGCGCGGCGACGACGCAGCGGCAGTGTTGACCTTGGGCGTTGGCCAGCGCACGGCACCTCTGATAACCTGGATTAGTGGCCGTTGCTTGACGAAACTTTGTTGCAGAGTCGCATCCTATCCCGCCAGTAAAACAGTCTTGAAAGGGAGGAGAGGGATCGCTGGGCAAAGCCGGTGAAGGGGTATATCAGCAGTTTTGCCTTCTTCACTCATAGGCAGCACTTAGTGCTGGCCAAAATGTTGAGAGGAAATAGTGTAAGGAACCTACCACATCGTCCTGACGCTGGAGACTCAAAAAACAAAACTGTCCGGCGTTGAGCTAACTTTTTCGGGTAGGCGAATGACTGGCTGCGTATGGAAGAAGACAAAATTAACGCGTCAACAGTTTTGCATATTACGATTACACTGGCCCAGGTTTCATTGCGACCGTTGAAGCTGAAGCAATTCTAAACGCGACTCTCTCCAGATGCCCCACCTGCCTCCATACTTTCTTCGATGCTTTTCTGACTCGCATCTCATGCACTGTCTCAGACAGCTCTCTTGTGATATTTATTTTGTTTCCATCACGACTCCCAGTTTCACATGCCGTCGAGAAACGCGCCTGCAGTCCCAACTCCGGACTTCCGGCCCCAGCCGCAGTGGAAACTCCGGACTTCCGGTCCTAGCTCGCGGTAGCAACAAAAACGGTGCCGCTCACCGCTTCTCCCTGCGCTGTTCGGTACCACCGGTCCCCACTTTCGCTCTGTGCCGCCGCGCTCTACCGTGCCTCTCCGTGCTGGTGCTCCCTGCTGTGGGCCACCTGCCTGCCTATTCAACCCGGGTCATTCCGGGAAACATGCTAATTCAATTTGTACCGAAGTGGATGAAGTTTTCAGGGCAGTTCACACCAGCAGCTGCTATTTGAAGTGTCGCTATTTCCAAGTCGCCATCCTTCGAAGAGCTCCCATCAACTCTTTGTCCAGTGGCAGAGTACGAGAGAAAATAAGTAATGGGCTGTGCTTCTGACCTAGGCCTTTCCATCCCTGCGCACCTATAAGGATGCCTCATGACCAGCTATGCTGGGTACCGTTCCCCGCTGGTGTATCTGTGACCCCGCCCCTGTGTATTGCTGCAGTGGCTGCCACGCTGTTACTGCTGGTGTGAACCACGCCCGCAGCGCTATATCGACTTCCAGAGAGCTGAATGGTGACCAGGCGGCCGCTGGGCTGCAGCGGCTCGCACTCTCACGCCGACCCTCCCTGCCGCGCAGCCCTAATGACAGACCATTGCGGTCACTGTAATGGCCCCCTCAGAAGTTCTGCATGGCCTCCACTCACGCCACCCGGCACAGGTTGACTCTGCTCCTCTTTAAATATGCTTTACGTGCTGAGTTTCCGAAGTTTGACGACGCGCGGCTGGTGGAGTGCGTTGACGGCCGGCGGTGCTTGGGCTGGGGCGGGTCGCCCTGTCTGCCAGACTGGCGGCAGCTCCGTTCTGTACTGCCGCTCTAATGACATCACTGATGACGGCCGGAACGCGCCGAGCCTGGCGCGCCTGCAGGAGCTGCTGTTCAGACCAGCCGCACAGGCTCGGCAGACGCCGCCATGGAGGAAAGGCATGGGACGACACGGAATCATCGTGAAGTTACCTGAGGCGCTAGACAAAAAGGAGGGGTACCTAAAATACTTTGTAATGAGATCACCACGTTCTTGAATGAGTTATGCTGCGTCAACGCCTCTGAAGCGCCCTAGAACCAAAACGTGCACTCTGATTGCTAGACATATTGATAAGGTAAATGTGATGAGGGCGATTTGTTCAAGTTCAACCTTCTTTAGGAGGGTAGCGGCATTGATTTCCCATTCCGGCGGCTGCTGGCGGCGGTGTTGCCGGTGCGATGGAGCGTGTATCGTACCTACTGCGGAGCGTCTGTCGTACCTACTGCGGAGCGTGTGTCGTACCTACTGCGAAGCGTCTGTCGTACCTACTGCGGAGCGTGTGTCGTACCTACTGTGAAGCGTGTGTCGTACCTACTGCGGAGCGTCTGTCGTACCTACTGCGGAGCGTCTGTCGTACCTACTGCGGAGCGTGTATCGTACCTACTGCGGAGCGTCTGTCGTACCTACTGCGGAGCGTGTGTCGTACCTACTGTGAAGCGTGTGTCGTACCTACTGTGAAGCGTGTGTCGTACCTACTGCGGAGCGTGTGTCGTACCTACTGTGAAGCGTCTGTCGTACCTACTGTGAAGCATGTGTCGTACCTACTGTGAAGCGTGTGTCGTACCTACTGTGAAGCGTGTGTCGTACCCACTGTGAAGCGTGTGTCGTACCTACTGTGAAGCGTGTGTCGTACCGCGGAGCGTGTATCGTACCTACTGCGGAGCGTGTATTGTACTGCGGAGCGTGTATTGTTCCAGTGTTTGTTTCGTACAATTAAGCATATATCGTGCCTTTGAGCGAGTATCGATGGTAATGTCATGAGTGCGGCTGCACCACCATTGCGAGCTATATAGCGCTGGTAGCTGGGGCGCCCTAAAACCACAACACACACGCGCGCCGGCCCCGTCGGCTCCGAGCCTGTGCAGTGTGCAGTAATAACAACGGCGTCCAGCAGCAGTAGCCGGGCGCTGATGGTCCGCCACCCCCCTCCCGAGCTGTGGTGGTCCCTCCCACTTCGCTGCAACCGTCACTCTCCCACCCTGTCTGTTGAGGCAGATAGTTGTATTTGGCGAAAAACATACTTTATTAATTCCACTTCCAACTGGTATAATTGCCCAATTACAAAGAGTATTCGCGTGGGCTTTATTTGTTCAAGGAGCCTGCCTACCTGACCACTTGGCGGACACAGGAGCGCCGTTTGGGGAGCCAAATCGGGAAAAATATTAAAAACATAGTGTTTTTGTCCAAAGAAAACCGGCCAAAACATCGCCATTTTTTAGGGCTATAGACCCTTGAGCCCCTCCCCTCTGCGTCTGCAATTGTACCTGACCGGATACGACACGGAAGGCGGTCTCCGGCAGTGGAGATCCAGCCCGCTTAATCCATGATTATTTAGTTTTGAGACGTGCACTGGACTCGCCCTACTCATCCACCACCCCGCCTGCCGCTGCCTTATCTCAGACAGGCACCAGCCCCATCCCTCAGATGTTTCCCGACCTGGACTGGCAGCTGGTGCTCTTGCCTGCAGCGATATCGTTTTCGCCAAGGATTTACAGCGCGGCTGTGGAAAAGACTGGGTGTGTTTACAATGCGGAAGCACGTGCTACCAGAGCGGGCCTCAGCCGTTGGTGTCACGAGCCTCGCGGCCATCACTGTCGGCCGACTGGGCCTTCGCAGAGGCTCGGAACCGCATTCACTCCGAGCTATCAGAATCGATTTCAGTCACACCTGTTTGTTCAGTCAGCGGCAGTGACACCTTTGAGTGGCGTGGGCCGCTGGACACTCTTCTTCGTTGTCCTCTCGGTACCAGAGGTGTTGGCGGGGCCGGAGCTGTGGACAGAGTGTCGCGCGTGCGTCAGCGATGGCGGTGGGAGGCAGCGCCTGCCCGTTCCAGCGCTGGAACCCCCGCTGGCGCAGCGTGTTCCGTGTCAATTTCAGCCGGCCGCAGCCGGTGATAAACGGGACAGGGTGTTGGCAAGCCAAGCAGTGGCGAATCGGAGACCGCAGTCAGTCCAGTGGTACTGCCAAAGTTATGTGGTGGCCTAATGGGCAGTGAATGTTGAGATGTTTCAAGTAATGACCGAGAACGTTTTTTGATGTTTCAGGAAACAAATTGTACAGTAGTGGTTTGAATTCACTTGCATGCCTTCTGGATATTGCATTTCTTAGCTGGCCTCAGCTGTAATCGGATTTTACATGTCTTTGATAAGTATGAATAACTTAAACTTAGACAGATGTAGTCAAACGGATATCAGAATCATTGAAACTGAAAAAGTAATAAAGGAAAATTACCATGCCATGTAATGCGATTAACAGCTGCAAAACAGATAAGGGATGTGAGTGCAATCAAATATGCTAGTGCTCTCTGCGTGGCAAAAAGTGCAAGCTTACTTGTGTGAACTTGTGCGCGGCTTTACTCACTACAGTGTTGGAGCGAATGTGTAACTGCGTAAGTGAATGCGCTGTGTATATTTACATGTATGTGTAAATTAGTACCTGTCCTCTGTATAAGTCCATAGGATTGTTCACATTCAGCTCGGTTTTAAGACTGAACCCGCCAGCAGCAGGGTTTGCGGCTTTTTGCCAGTTTGGCGGTGGAATGGGATCAGTGTGCGCTGTTTGGACGCCAGGACTGCCCGTTAGCGGTGATATAGCGCGGCTTCGTACCCGAGAATAACCGCGCCCGGGCAGCGCGCCAGCCTCAGTAACTCCCAGCTGTGTCATGACCAAGAAACTGTACATCCAACCCGGCTCATTATACGAAATTTCACTGATATATACAGGCTGATGCGTCTGTACAACATGCATATTACCCCAAGTCCAGTTCATATGCAAACGGTACGATTAAATCGACAAAAAGGATGCCAAAATTCATGTCCAGGTCCGAAATTAACAGGATTGTCTGTCCAATCCAGTCCAATCCCTGAGTAGATTGGATTGGATTGAATATCCTTTCTACATCCAATCCATGATGGGCTCGGCGTCTGGCATCCCATGGTTTTATGTGGCTGCACGCTACGAGGCAGCATATCAATTTGGGCGGAGCCGGTGAACATGTGATTCGCTATGTCGTTTGTAACGCTGATTTATGTCTTTCAGGTAAGAAAAATGGACTGGTTGGCTGGGCTGGTGCTGGACCTGCGGCCGGTCTTCAACTGCGATAACAACAGGCAAGAGCGGAGCATTAACCCGGCACCGCCTGGGCTCTTACCGTACCCAACACCGCCTGGGTGTCCGTCTGGGTCCCCCCTACGATCTCAGGAACCATAGATGATACGGAAAAGCCGAAACGGTGCTGGAAGCGCTTAAATTTATTCTACTTTGGAGCCGAGTTTTGCCAATATCCGTTGACCAGTGACGTTACAGTGGGCCAAAATGGGTCAAATTTAGGCATATTTAGAACATTTATCATGACTCGAGAACCATTAGACCTAACAAAAAGCCAACGACATCAATGTTTTTCTTTGGGCCCAAGGATTTAAGTGATATGCTGCATGACCTTGTAAGGTCACATTGTGCCCCTAACCTGACATTAACCTTGAATCAAGGTTGAATAATGATCTTTAATGCTATCCTACACATCATTCGAATCCTTTGATCATGCATGCTACTATGATATCAAATGTATTGCTGTATCGGGTCTCGTTCACAAGTTAAAGTTGCAACCATTTTCAAAAACTGTAGCATTTGGTGACCTCTGGTGACCTTATTATTGACCTGACCGCAAAATAGATGGCAGCTCACAGATGTTGATGTTTAAGAGGTTTCGCATGGTGTTCAGAGAATTGATCTATCTTTTCTGGAAAGCGAGTTACACCTTGTGTGTCTCATTTTAGAAGCACAAAATTGCCTTCATCATTACCCGATTTGGGATTTTTGGCTCATCCACAGCTCAGGTCATTTGACACCCAACAAAAATGACTTTATGTGTTTAAGTAATGACGTCATAACTCGTTGGACAGATATAACCTGATGCCATTTTTATCATAAGTTGTTAAATTGATCACCCTACCTTGATAGCTGTACCCTACCGTACACATTGCGGACTCCAGTCCGGTGGAATTGATGTACCGTACACATTGCATCTCCAGTCCGGTGGAATTAATGTACCGTACACATTGCGGTCTCCAGTGGTCGGACAGCTCCTGCATGTTTTCGGTGGTGCTGGTTACTACGTTACTCGGTCTCGAAATTTGTTTAATCAGGGTCAAACTGCGGTGTTCTTCTATTTCGAAATCCGAGGAAAGTAGGCAGGTTGAGCTGACCATAGAGGGCCAGGGTGCAGTTTTAAGCCGAGTTCAGATGGTTTGGTCAAAATGTACGTGACCATTCGGTACCACATGCCATCTATTTCATGTTATTCCGCTCCTTTCATCCACAATTGACACAACTTCCCAAACGTGGCAGTACTGGCTGTGACATGGAAGCCTTCTCAGGTGGCCCGCTGGACCAGAGCCTGTACAAAGGTGGTCGCCCACCACCAGAACTAAAGCCACGCTGATCTTCCTGCTGTCCAGTGTGTACGCGGGCTACAGGGCATCTGCGTCTGAGACCCAGGGGATGCGTGGGTGCTTCAGGCGGTGGCTGGCGCGCGTGGCTCTGCAGCGCTCCTCCAGCATCGCTCAGCAGATATCGCGGCCACTGCCAACAAAAAGACGCCAGCAATTAAGGCGGCAGCGGCGCGGCCGATGTCTAATGAATGCAGCACACGGACGCCGCAGTGCTGCGCGTCCGGCCTTCTTTATTACACCGCTGATCAAAGCGGAGCTGGAGAGAAGGGGCGAGCCGCGACTTGCTGCCGCCAGCTGCAAGGCCAGGGCGGCACAGGGGCCACCGGCTCATAATGCTTGACTTGTTGCAGGAACTCAGTAGCTGGGAAGGGAATCTGGCTCAGTTGTTTTGTACTGATCACGAATCAGAAAACTGTTTTTGTGTATCATTAGTGGAAGTTTCTGACCGTTTTACATTTGTGCGCCAGTGTTGCCTCCCGTGGGCATATTCATGTTCTTTTCATGCCGTGATATTGCTCAGTATTGGGTCAGTAGCCTTCACAATATGATTTTGGATAGACAAAAATGTTTGAATAATGCTAGGAAAAAGGCGTATTTAAACCTTGGCAAAGATCATGGCACTGACATCTGTGGTAATGTCATTGCAACATATACAATGCATAATTTTCACGATATAGAACATAGAAATAACACTGCTTGCTTCTTAAACTGGCCGTACAATAGAGGCTTTAAAAGGATGTTTCATTTTAAATCAGCGAAAGAACCATTGACGAACGTCGGCAGAGACGGCTGAGGCGGAGAGTTCGACCGGGGATGCCATCCCCGGAGCTGTGAGCTGAGCCATCCCCACTTTTCACTGAAAAACCAAACCCGCCTGTTAACCATCAACACCACTCAAACCTCGGGTTATCCGACTCTTGGTCATCCTGTCGCATCATGTTTCGATATCTGTGCCAACAGTTTTTCCCCACCCCGAATTAGGACGGAACGGCGTTTGCTTCCCCACCCACTGAGTGATGGTGGGAGAGTTTTAGAGCGTGCGGTGGTTTCAGTGGACGTCCGTCACAGACAGTAGCGAGACAAACAAGCGCGAACCATATGCCCTTGTCCTGCGATACCCTTGACGACACAGCGACTAATTCAGCCCGAGGGCGTTGCCCTGGATGTGAGAACAGTCCTTGGATACTGTGCACTGTGCAGTGGTGAGGTGGAAGCTAAGGATACCCCGTCCTATTGTTAGTTTGTAAGTACCACGCAACTGTGCTACCCACCGGCACCCACCGACCACGCTACCACACCCACAATAGCCTCTGCGCCTATCAAGCATCAATCAGCACAATTCGAAAGGCGTCGCGCGTTTTTCTTGGGCCCCCAATTTGGCGCCAGAGTTCTGCGTCGGCGCTTCAATAGCTGGCCGCCGGTGCGTGAAGGCCAGCGCGTTTGGCGAGCTCTGCTCCAACTCAGCTCCAAAGGGCTCGTTTTCGCGTGAAAACATCCTTAGTCACAGGCTCGGCCGTCCATGGAAGCCGCACAGCTGGTGTGATGCTGTGATGTATGATGTCAAAGCAGAATCCGCTGCCGTGATGTTTGCCGTTGAGACAGGGTTCGCTGATGTCTGACGTCAGGGTGCGGTTCGTCGGTGTGATGTGTGCCGTTGAGAGGGTCCGCTGATGTATGACGTCGGGGCGCGGCTCCCTGCAGTGATGTGTGACGTCAGTGCGAGGTTCGCCGCAGTGACGTCGGGGCAGGGTTCAGTGGGTGACGGCGCGGCAGCGGTGAGTGACGCAGACGGAGAGGTGCGGTGTCAGCCACCGCTGCAAAAACCCTGTTCGCGCCGCCGAGACGAGCCGGCCGAGTTTTTGGCGCGGCTGTTTATGCGCTGGTGGCACTTGGCGGGCCAGCCCTATTCATTTATTCACCTTCTACAGCCGGTCGGGGCACTTCTGAGCAGGTTTAAACGGTGCGCTGTCGCTCTTCCCCTCTTCAGATCTCAAGCGGTGCTCTCGCCCCTCGGCCCCCCAGTCGCGTTTTTCCGTCTGCCGCGCGAGCTGTGTGGGTGGGGTGCGACATGTCGTTGGTCTGGTTGGCGCGGCAGTTGGCTGGTGAGCGGGATAAGAGGCGACAGCTGCGCAGCCACCGGTGACGGAGGCGACGCCGGCAGCACATGATGCGCTACTGCTGGTGCCGCAGGTGCTGACTGCACGTGCTGACGGCACGCTCGGGAGACGGAGTCACGTGCTGACGGCGCGCTCAGGAGTTGGAGTCACGTGCTGACGGCGCACTGGGGGGAGACACAGTCACGTGCCCACGGGGGATGCTCAGGAGACGGAGACATGTGCCCACGGGGTGCTCAGCACACGGAGTCACGTGTAAACGGAATACACAGGAGACGGAGTCACGTGCCCCCGAGGTGCTCAAGAGACGTAGCCACGTGTAAACGGAATACACAGGAGACGTCTCTCGTGCCCGCGCAATTCAGAGGTGGTGTAGTCACGTGTCCGCGGAGCACTCGAGAGACGGAATGGGATGCTCAGTGCTCACGGGGCGCTGGGGTGGCGGAGTCACGTGCCCACGGGGTTTTCAGGAAGCGGAGTCACATGCCCACGGTATACTCAGGTGACGGCGGCAGTAGGTGTATGCGGGGCACTCCTGTTCCGTGGACTGGACGTGTGGCAGGTGAACTTGGCAGCGTTTGTAACGGAGAGCTTTAGTGGGAGATGGCTGCCGCTCCTCGGTAATCTAAGAAGGTAGTGGAGGGCTTCTTCATTGAACTATGGAGCTTACTGGCGTGGCCAGGGGTGGATTCAGGGGAGAGGTAATCCGGCCATGTCCCCAAAAGCGAAATAGAGGGGCCCAATCCTATTTTGTCCCCCTCTCCCAAAGCACACTAGTAATGATGATTAATCAATCGGGGAGAACGTTACCGTCAATACCTAAAAAACATTGTTAGACGCGTATGCCCGTTCGGAATATACCATTTGGTTAGCTTTAAACTTGTGAACCACCGTCCCCGCCTCTCAATGTCTTTTGTATTTCTTTTTTGCTCGCGACTTTGGCCCCCAAACCAACCTGCTAGATCCGCCCCTGGCCGCGACCGTGCCGGCAATTGGCTCTACATTACGTGTTGTTATCGCAGTAACCCTAATTAGCGTTGCTTATTCTTCAGCTGTGACGATCACTTCTTTTGATTGTCTCTTGGGCTGGGGAACTAGTGTGATTGTAAAAATGTCCTTTTCCTGCTGTCACTAGGCAAACTGTAGCTTAGGATCTAAACTTTCATAAGGACAACCTTTTTAGATAGTTGTGCGTGCTGAAGGGATGTGCTTTCTTTTATTGGGCAGTACAACACTCAGGCAAGTGCCATTGTCTTAATGCCACCAATAAATTAGATGAATCAGCGATGATAAAAACTTTGCGAAAACGGTAACTCCGTCTAGACCAGATTTAAGCACTGGCGATGTCTGTCCGGTACCATTTGACGCCGCCGCTCGTGACAGGGGAGCTTCACTCTTATTGGGCGGGAAGGCGAACTCAGTAGAAAACTGGACAGTAATTCCGGTTACTCTGCCTCCGGGCGATTGATTGTGACTGGATTTACCGTAAATGTTCGACGAGCGTGCCGCTGCAGTGTGTAATTTTGGCCACTTACGGCGAGTACTTGGCCAACTGTCGGCCACAGCGTTATTGATGGCTCCCTGGCCGTGACTCTTGTTCGGGAAGTGCTTCAACCTCAGACTCCCAGACGATGAGTTATGCACGGGGTTAGCGGACGCCGGCGACTGAAAAATGGAGCCCCCTGGTTTCGGGAGGCTGCTTTGCCAGCACTGGCACAAAAGAGAGGCTTCTCGTGGACTAGCGATGCCTTCGTACGAGTGAAAACTTGAGCGTGTGCACCTGGAACGATATATCAGGATGATTATTATAGGTAAGTGGGAAACTCGGGGTTATTTATATAATAATTTAATATTGGTATATTAATAAATGTTTATATTACCACTTTGTCAGATTTAGATGGGGGCTCACATTTTCTACAAAGCCAGTCCTGAAAGCAAGTTTGGCTCTTGAACGTTTCAGTTCCACCGAACCGAGCATAGTTCCAACGTCCCTGCAATCACACAGCTGTGTCAATTCAGTCATGCCTGCGTCACCGGGCGATTTCAGCGTTGGTGTGGCAGACCAAACATCCGGATGCCCGGAGGCTAGGAACGGATCCAGGATTTCCCTAACGGGGGGAGCCTTGGGGGAGGGGGGGCAAACTACCATTTTGGGGGCCTTGGCATCGTGAATTATGTTGTGATGATAATGTTGCGTTTTGTTTGCTATACCATTTAAAACAGAGCCGAATAAAAAACGTCGCTGGAGAAAGGCAGACTTTGTCGAACAAATACCAATGAAACAGGGCACCTTCACCTGGATTGATATTTTAAGTCGAATTCACGCAGGAACGTCCTTTGCATATTTTGAGGACCAGTTGCTCTTCCAATTTACCCTGCCTGCGCAGAGCGGATAGTTATGTATTTATAATATTCCACATGAGGGCGGAACTGTCTTGGGGTTTGCACATTTGTGGAGGACGCAAACAAAATGATGCAGACGCGTCCTGCCAAGTTCTAATTTTTCACACAGATGACGTATACATTTTTCCTTGTAGTCTAGAGACAATTATTCATTATCAGCACAACGAAAAAAATCGAGAAGATAAGGAAATTATCAAAGTCGACAGCATACAAACAGAATTATCAGCTGATTCGGAATATCTTGAAACAAATATAAACGATATTTGTCAACGTGACGATATTTGTCAACGTGCTCAAATTCTGCTTCACGGGAAATAGTATTTTTACCAGTTTGCTATATTCTATCGTAGCAATATAGCAATACATCGTAGCTCTCGTTGCAATAGACATCACAACCACACACCGTCCGGGCACGTAACGTCGTGTCGGGCGGGCGTGAGCGCGTGCAGGGTGATGCTGAGTAACTACGGGGCAAAATATGGCTCCGATTGATACCCAAATCATACACTAAATGAAATCGAAGCAATTTTTACCACCGAAAGCTGAGGACAGCTCACGTTGCTGTCGGGCGTCCTAAGGCTGAAAAGGGGCAGCTAATTGTGAGATAGGGGCGCCTAACCACAAAGCTGAGGGCGATTGGAGGGAATTTCGGCGGTCCATGTTGAAGTTGGGAACCCTAAGGCTGTAAAATACTGGTGAAAATTGGCGCAAAATCATGCACTAAAGGACGACCTAAAGGGGAAGAGGGCGGTCCACGCTGCAGTCAGGGGTCGGAAAAAGTGTCTGTCACCAACGGAATTTCACGCCAAACTTCTCTAACCAAGAATATTGAGCTTTGGCACCACAACGGGTTATTTTCCTGGTCACCTGAGTCATTTTGAATCTTCAATAGCGTATTGGCAGGTTGAGCGTCAACTTCTCACGGTAAGTAGTGCACGATCTTGCCTATTCTGTCACCGGCGTGATCTACTTTTGTCTCCAACATTGTTGGCGAGTTGGCAGATTTTCTACCTCTGGCTGCAGTCTTTCAGGGCCTGAAAAGGGGTGGCCAATTGTGAAACATGGGATACACAACCACATAATAGAGGGCGGCCGGAGGCGAGTGGAGCACTCTAGGGCTGCAAAAGAGCGGCTCATAGCGGAGAAGGGGAGACAAATTATGCAGAAGAGGGCGGCCAAAAGTGGACAAGGGTGGTCTATGTTGCAGTGGGGCGCCCAAGGGCTGACAAAGCCCACCCAATCGGGAAACATATGCGCCCAACCACAAAGTAGTGGGAGACCAAGAATTGATGAACGCGGTCCACGTTGAAGTGGGGCACCCAACGGTATGCCGTGGGCAGCCGATCCAAAATCAGGGGTGGCTCATAGTGGAACAGGACAGCTTCATATGTATTTTTCTTCACGGTTTGGTCTAGTATTCACTGTTCGTACCCAAGGTGTCGACAGTATCGGCACCTGAAATCGGCAGGGGGAGGCCCTCTCGATCCTAAGGGGGCGACCGCCCTCTTCGCCCCCCTTGGATCTGTCACTGCCGGAGGCAAGGGAATCTCCAAGGATGTTCAAAGAAAAAGCAAAAGTCGTGTATAGTTGGGGTGTGCCTTGATTTCTCGACAATTAGCTAACATTCTTATGATTATAGTTTTTACCAGTGACATTTTCCGCGCCCTCTTACAGCTCAAGCGTTTTGAAATCTACTGCCCGGCGAATCTACAACATCTGCATGGAGCGATATTTTGTTGCAGTTTTTTGTTGACGTTAACACTTCCTCGTATATTCTGGCACTGTCCCGTTTAAGAAGCTTTTTTGAGAGGCATAGAACCAGAGAACGGGAGCTAGGTGAAAATTGTATATGTGTAAACTATCGGTAAGCTATCTTGTCGTCGGATAAGTGAACAGTCCGTAACTTGACTGCATATCATGATTTATGTGAACACTATCTTCTCGCCACAGCGCTAGGTACAGTATGTGATTGTGTATCTCGCTACCTAAACAAATTTCAATGCATTTGCTAACAGGTCCTTCAACACTGGACCAAAGTATTTCACAGAAAGAACACTTGATAAACTATGAACGAGGAAGCGTCGGCGTTTTCAGTGCCTCGACCTCTCGTGTTGAATGGGCTGCTCTAACACTGCTGGATCGGGTTCAAGGTCAGTGCTGTTGTTTTCACCGCTCTGCCTCTGCGCTGCAGCAGGAGGCAGCCGACGCCACGCCGCAGCACCAGCCGACGGCTCGTGCGGCGCCCCGACATCCGGACTACATCATCACAGACAACTGACGAACCTTATAAACACATGTCAACCGATAGTCGACAGATAATCGGAATGTAAACAGGCCGCGGGCACTACAGCCACAGGGGAGCCGCGCGGGCTGTACGCCGGACACAGGGGGTCCTGTTCCCCCTGGCCCCCAGTTCCTACAGGCCCTATATATGTTTAGGCCACGAGGAGCCGTGAGACCCCACGGATCAGGTCATTTGTACATGTTGCCCTAGTATGACCAGATCATGCATCAATGAAGGATACGGGCGGGAGGGGGGTAGGGTGGCTCAAGCTCCCTCAGAAATGTCAGAGTACCAACAGTAAACCGGATAGCCGGAGGCTGATCTGAAGCAGTGGTAGGGGAGCCTGGAGAGGGGGGAGCCTGGAGTCCCCCAGCCCCCCATGCATTCCTGGATCCGTCACTAGCACACGTAATCAGGTTTGTCGTAACTAGATGAATCTAATGGTGAGTTGACAAGGTGTTTACTGGCCTGCCTCCTCGAATTCTGGATGCAAAATACACTTGGGATTATATGTTCGGGCACAGCCCTTAATCAGAATCAGGCAGGTAAAATTAGAAATTCTTAGTCATAGCGTAGCAAGACCTCGAATTCCTGGAATGTATGATCTGCTTAGATAATCTAAGTGTATTTCGCATCCAGGATTCGAGAAGGCAAACCAATAAACACCTTGTCGACTTAAAATCACGCTCCTCGCCTCAGAACTCCGTAATGTACCAATGAATCTAATGGTACTTGAATATTGACTCTAACTCAAATCAATCGGGAACAATATCCAACAAAGCTGGCTCTAATCTGTCATCTTCTTTTACATGTCATGACCATGTCATGTCCCAAATGTATTGACCTGAACCAAAATAGGAACCGATATAGTTTCTTACATTTATCACAAACTATTCACCGCTGGTATCATTGTTTCCGCCGACTCGTATCAGAGCCGAGATCAAGGGGGTATTTGACCCCTTCCTTCCCACTGGGCGAAGGTCGCTCGGAGGCCTACTGCAGCGGATGTTCACTGAAAATACAGCCTGAAATGAGATATCGTATGACGCAGACACAAACAGCCACCCAGACTAGAAACATTACCTCATTGGTGTGTGTATCTTATATGATATGAAGTACTCGGAATGCCTTTAATAAATCTGTATAATTTCATTTTTACAACTTTGAAATGCAATATCGAGTGAAGAATGTGTCAATTGCGATACAATTCTCGGAAATAAAAGTTGCATTATTTGATAAAAATCACGGCCCTTTTTTAAATTCGGTAAGACCAAAAGTTAGCAATACGTTACACAAGCGCTGCAATCCGTAGTTGAATGGGGATGTGGCCAGGATTGAGCTGGAGGGCTGCTCACGCGCCTTTTCCGGAGCGGGGAGACAGGCCGCCTTTCCTCGCTGACCGCCTTGTCCGCGTTCATGTATGATAAATGGCTGGCGTTCCACGCCGTCGGCTCGTCACAACTGGTGCTGTGACGACCGACAGCCGCCATTCCTTCTCTGCCAGGCGCGGCCTACCGTGTCATAACACGGCTGCCTCCTGTGATGCCTGGCCTGCCCACTGTCACACCGCCGCTGGCTGACGGTAGTCAGGTACGGCGCCAGAGAACCTCACAGATCAGTCAGGTACCGCACCAGAGCAGCTGTCAGATCTGCCAGGTACCGCGCCAGAGCTCCTCACAGATCAGTCAGGTGCCGCACCAGAGCAGCTGTCAGATTATTCAGGTACCGCGCCAGAGCTCCTCACAGATCAGTGAGGTTCTGCACCAGAGCAACTGTCAGATCTGCCTGGTACCGCACCAGAGCAGCTGTCAGATCTGCCAGGTACCGCGCCAGAGTTCGTCACAGATCAGTGAGGTGCCGCACCAGATCAGCTGTCAGATCTGCCAGGTACCGCGCCAGAGCTCCTCACAGATCAGTCAGGTACCGCGCCAGAGCTCCTCACAGATCAATCTGGTTCCGCACCAGAGCTGCTGTCAGATCTGCCAGGTACTGCACCAGAGATCCTCAGATCAGTCAGGTGCCGCGCCAGAGCAACTGTCAGATCTGCCAGGTACCGCGCCAGAGCAACTGTTAGATCAGTCAGGTACTACTGTAGAGAAACTATCAGATCAGTCAGGTACCACAGTATAACAGCTGTCAGATCCGTCAGGTACCACAGTAGAACAGTTGTCAGATCCGTCAGGTGCCGCGCCAGAGCTCCTCACAGATTAGTCAGGTGCCACCCCATAGCTGTCCGATCAATCAGATGCAGCTCCATAGCTCACAGATCGGTCAGGTGTCACACCAGACCTGTCAGATCAGTCAGGTGCAGCTGTCAGATCTGTCAGGTACCACACCAAAGCAAATGTCAGATCAGTCAGTTGCCACACCAGAGCCTAACTGTCAGATCAGTCAGGTGCCGCCGCTCCGGAGCTCCTCACAGCGGTGCCCAACCGCAGGCTAGGCATGACTGCTCCTCAGGCGTCGATGCTAGATTTGTCTTCACGTTGCATGACATCTGCGAATTTACTTGGCACCAAGGAGGTGTTTGGACACTCACGGTGAGTCATGGCACCAGACTCTTTCATGGCACCAGACGTGGATCCAGTGAGCGCTCTTGGTCAGCCACTTCCCTTTGGAACACGGCTCTCGCTCTCCCTCTCGCTCTCGCTCTGCTCTCTCTCTCTCTCTCTCTCGCTCTCTCTCGCTCTCTCTCTCGCTCTCTCTTTCTCTCGCTCTCTCTCTCTCTCTCTCTCTCTCTCTCTCTCTCTCTCTCTCTCTCTCTCTCTCTCTCTGTGGGTCCTTCGAGGCGGGCTCGAGCAGCTGTGTCCTGGATAATAAGTTGGGAGCCGTCTAAATGACGCATGTGCTTGTTAGACCATGTTTCGGATTTCCATCTCTTGTTTTATCTGCAGTGTTTATCGGCCCTTACGGTAGGCGTCTCGAGGGATGCGTTAGGCCATACTCCTTTAGTAGCCTGCACCATTCCCCCATCAATACACGCCCCCGTGCCAATGAGCTCTCAATTTCGTAAGAATGAAGTTGGCGTCTGTTCCAGGAGCCCTGTAACTTCTCAGTCCTGCCCCTCGTCCAAAACTATGCATTTCCCGGAGACCAAGCCTCCTTCAGTCGTAAGTGCAGAGCATTCCTGCTGTTGTCGGAGCTGCGGAAGCCAGTGTTGCAACTCAGGACACAGCTTCGCCTGTACACAGAGCTCTGGGAGAATTGAGTGGTTTCGCAATGGCTTCGTTCGGGGAGTGCAGTCTGAGGGACAGGTGGGTAGCGACGATAGCCAATCGCCGGCCCGCGGCACATGCAAGCGGAGGGGGGACGCCTGACAGGTGAACTGGGCCGCCGCTCGTCAACTGGAATAAGCTGAAAACACCTGACCTGGCGACCTCTGTTCGGACATTTCCGAGCAGCTTCCTTCTGCGTGCGTATTTTTAGGCAAGATGAAAATACCAAATATGGTGCAGTTTTGTGCCAAGGCGAGGAAAACATATTAGGGTGGAGGTAGGTATATAGGATACTGTTCTAATTCGGGCACTCGATGAAATGCATGAGAATTTAGTTATATTTATTAATTTTATAATCTGGTACTTTTTAGCGTTTTGGTAGCGAAATAAACCAATACGTGGAGACCCATGATTTTGTCTATGACAAATATCTGAACTAGAAATTTGCCCTTTAGCGTTATATAGGCCTTACCCATGGGGATGCAAAGCGAAAGAGAAAATGATAATCTAAACCGGATGCGTCAGGAAACGTGGTATAACTTTCTTGTTATTATAGTTTTTCTCATAAATATTTTTACAGGTATTATACAGGGTGCACCAGCAAAATTAGGACAATGTTTGAACAGCTTTGAAGGAAAATAGTGGTGGCATTGTGCTGAGGAAGTTCAAATGTAGCCTTAATCCTTGTTTAATATCAAGAAGTGCATTGATGGGGCTCAGAATACGGAATAAAACTGGTGGCACGTGAATCTCTTAGCAATGGAACATCCCCAAAAGAGATTGCGGCGTTCCGGAAGGTGGCTGGATGCACGGTGCGACGTCGTAAATCGGTATCGTGATGCACTCGCCTCCGAAGAAGAAACGGACGAACAAGTAACGGTATCACTTACGAGCATGAGACATCTAGCGCCTTCTTAGGCCAAGAGGTCGCCGGAACGCCTCCAGCGACTTGACCCAGAATAACACCAAGGTGTGCCTCAAGGTGCAGGATTATGTGCGAAACCCTCTGACTGAACGAGCGGCCACAGGCCCCCGCCACTGCTCTTGCCGGCATGCTCATCCGTCACAGATCATGTCCGTCACTGTTATACGAACCTTTTGCTGTACCTTCGTGCAAAAATTCACTCATTCATGCATTAGAAAAGCATTAGCTTTGGTGATCCCTTGTGACCTTGCAATTGACTTGACCTCAAAATGATTGGTGGCTCTCAGCCAAAAGTTGTGAAATTAAGTTAAAAGCTGAGAGGCAAAAAATGTATAAATAATGAATAAACTTACAGGGGATTTTAAGAATGACCCCCAAGGTGGTGGTGTGTTGAAGCAGCAATTATGACTAATGTGGAAACGTTTGATACATCAACTAGTATCATCCGACATGATGTGGCCCAGACAACGTACCAGCGTAGATCCAATTGGTGGAGAAAGTCCCGGTCGGTACCGGCATCTGTTTCCGGTGCTGCTACGTCGAGATCAAGAGAAGAATCTCTACTCCTGACCCTGCGGTGGCCGTGAAGCCAGGATGATACTTGTCTGCTTGCATAGTAACCCATCAGCCATGGTTTTATAGTACTTTCATTCACAGATAAGCTCAAATAGGTGGTAAAATAGCAGCTAACCAACATTCAAGTCAGAAGTTAGAGATAATGGCGGCATGATACGGCAACCAGCATGTCTTGCCTTGAACAGTTAGTCTCATCCATGAGAAATATTGGTCCCAATATTCCATGCCGTATGCCGGCGTGATTCGAGCACTCAGGAGTATTGATTTATATCTATTTGGGGGTACCCGGGCACCCGTAATAAAACGTGGAAGTGATGTTAAAATATCCTTTAGGATTTTCTTGTTTTTCATTTTAAGGAATTAGAGTTTTGTACACATCAGCTAGGATGTGGGGAGGCTAAAACACACTTTGTGCTAATCCATCCCTTTTTAAATGGTCGCGATTGACATTGCTTGATCGGCACACCCAATGATTTCCTAAAATCCGCGCCCGTGCGGGCATTGTCTCTGTGTGGCTCTTCACAGAACGGTGCTCAGAGAGCAGCAGTCCGCTGTCTGTGTCCCAGTCGACGCCTCCAGTGATAGTGGCGCCGTGAAGCTCCGACAATTATGCTGATGAGCCTGAAACGTGGGAACTATTCGGCTTAAGTGATACCATCTATTACACCGAGGCGGATCAAAGGGGCGGTGTGACAGCGAACGGCGCGGTCGGCCACCGCTGCTGTGGCCGCCGACCCCGAACGGCAGCGCCGCTCTACTCGATGGGACGTGAAGGGATGGTCTACACTCTGGACAGCACGGGCACGATTGCGCCACATATTTGCACACAAAAACTCAAATAATCGCTCTTCGGGCAAGGGTATGAATCAGATCATTATATTGGGTAAATAATGGCATTCCAAAAATGTCATGATGGTTGCGATCTGGTAAATGTTGAACACGAAATGGTCCAGAGAATTGTATTATGTTATTGGTGATTTTGAGCTGCAGCAATGCTGAAATATTTGATCAGTAGCCGATTCCATGCTTGTCTTTTGATATTTGAAAAGGATTGCGCTCGAGACCTGGACCAAGAAAGAGTTACCGGCTGCCCAATATATTTCATAGATGCATCGAGAGGGATCTTGTGTCCTGTAATCAAAGGCTGCATTTTTCCCTGCTGGAAATTGGAGTTAGCTTTTTTGGCAAGCATCGTATCAGCAAGCGTCGAATTGAGTGAAAAACTAATTAGATGCAGGAGGAGTAAAAAGGCGAAACCACATTGAGGGTATGATGCTATTGAAAACTGAAGATGACATCATGGAATTGAAGGCACCGGGGAATAAATGGAAGAGATCGAAGGCAGAAGGAGCACGGGGCAGAAGAATCTACCACTTTTCATCTTCATATTTTTAGTTTAGATTTCTCAAATGTGTTTGCAATTTTGTGCGTGCGTGCGGGTATGGTTTTAAGCCACCAATCCTTACCTACCCTTATCCTGACTCGACCCTGGACTGGTAGCACATGCTCCTGTGGTAGCAGCGAACACTCTTGACGGAATCCCGCTCCCCTTACCTACCCTCATCCTTACCGTCTGCTTACTTGTTTTTAATCTCCCCATACTCATCACGACACCTTAGAAGCCACATAAATAGTGTGGAAGTGTTTGTGGACACGAACCGGTTAACATGACGGGAAACCGTCTCCACTGCTTATGTATTTGAAGTAGGGGCTTAAATCTGCGCTGTGTTCCGGGCCCGTGGTACGGGCACTGTGGTACCAAAACTGATGGCACCATTGGAACCCTGATTGGTGGACAGCGCCGGCAGAATCTAATGACCATCAGCAGAAAGCGCTAGATGAACCACAAGCCTTCTCTATTCAAAACAAGACACTTCATGACAGCAACATTACTTGAGCTTAACTGAGACTCGACAGTAGGCACGCGGTGCAATAGTCCATGCATATACATTTCACAACATTTGCAATGAAGTGTCAGTTTTCCACTTACAGGGCGTCTGAACTTCGACCATTGGATAGAAACTGTACCTGTGTCGAAATAGCGACTATCCGCAGTCACAGGAAATGAAAGTGGAACTGCTTGGGGCTGTTTGCCCACCTGACTGCAAAAGAGGTGAACACACACAGTGTGTTTACTGGCTGGTGACACGCGCTGACTGCGAAATACTGACCTAGCAGTGCCGTGCCCGCCTGCCCCTCCAGTTCTGTGCCCACTGCACCGGCAGTGCCGTGCCCACCTGCCTGACAGTGTCGCGCCCGCTGCCCCGACAGTGCCGCGCAGGCTGCCCCGACAGTGCCGCGCCCGTTGCCCCGGCAGTGCCGCGGCCGCTGCCCCAGCAGTGCCGCGCCCGTTGCCCCGGCATTGCCGCGCCCTTAGCCTCGGCAGTGCCGCGCCCGTTGCCCCGGTAGTGCCGCGGCTGTTGCCCCGGCATTGCCGCGCCCTTAGCCTCGGCAGTGCCGCGCCCGTTGCCCCGGCAGTGCCGCGGCCGCTGCCCCGACAGTGCCGCGCAGGCTGCCCCGACAGTGCCGCGCCCGTTGCCCCGGCAGTGCCGCGGCCGCTGCCCCAGCAGTGCCGCGCCCGTTGCCCCGGCATTGCCGCGCCCTTAGCCTCGGCAGTGCCGCGCCCGTTGCCCCGGCAGTGCCGCGGCCGCTGCCCCAGCAGTGCCGCGCCCGTTGCCCCGGCAGTGCCGTGCCCGCTGCCACAGCAGTGCCGCGCCCGCTGGCCTGACAGTGCCGTGCCCGTTGCCCCGGCAGTGCCGCGCCCGTTGCCCCGGCAGTGCCGCGCCCGCTGACCTGACAGTGCCGCGTCCGCTGGCCTGACAGTGCCGGCGCGGCGGTGCGCTGTCAGTTCCCTATCAATGGCCAGGCCGCATCTGGTTCAGGTGCGCTGCGACTGACGGACAGGGGGCGCTGCGGCCGCCCGGACAAGCGGAGCGGCGGGTCGGCGCTGTCCACGTCAATCGGCTGACTGACACCCGCCTCTCCGGGGCAACGCACACTGTTCGCACACGTGCGCAGCTGGCGTCTCCCGCCGCGCCGCCACATCCGGCCCAAACACACCCGGCCCAGCCGCAGCGGCTACATCAGAGCTGGACCCCGCGCCGGGCGCCTCCGTCGGACGTCGGCAGCGTGCACCCACGCCCCGGGCTGCTCCCAGGACTGGGAATCAGCGTTCTAGACTAATGTCTCAGGTCTCGGACCCGCTCGCAAAAGCTGGTCGATATAGTCAGAGGAGGGAAGTGTCACTGATGCCGGTGCTGGTGCCACCCCGCTGACGGGCGCGTGTGACAGCCAGCTGTATTGACACGTGCCAGAGACACCCGGCCGGTGTTTGGCGTGCGGCTCACCTGCTGGTGCGAGAACACTGTCCTGTAGACGGCAGGGCAGGTATGGCAGTTCCACGCGCAGATGGCTGTCGCGTGGACACTGAGAAGGAGGGGAATGGCTCTGTGGTCCCTGGCCTGCAAATTTGATGTCCCCAACTTGCGTTTTGGGTGTGACGGGTGTGTCTTCGGATAAAGTAAACGACGGTATGAAAAAGCTGCTAACTGGTGCAGGGCATCTCGCCAGCAAATCAGATATACAGAGCCAATGGCGGAGCACCAAGTCCCAACTCGGGTGAGGATCGAACCCGCGACCCATGGCCGAGTGTTCGCTGAGCGCCACGGGCCGAGCCGGGCGTGTGCGTTTATCGACTGTCACTCAGATCCCTGCCTGAAACGTATCGTGTTCACCTCTGATCTAGGATTCAGCTAATTGAGTCTGAGCGTCAGGGGACGCCAATATTCTACCCATAGACGGCAGAGCTGGGACGGGAGATCAGGACGGGTAGAGCAAAAACCGCCATAGCAGGACGGACAGGGCAAAAATCGCTACAGCAGGGTGGGTAGAGCAAGAACCGCCATAGCAGGACGGACAGGGAAAAAATCGCTGCAGCAGGGCGGGCAGGGCAAAAGCCGCTACAGCTGGACGCGCAAGGCAAAAACCGCTACATCAGGACGCGCAAGGCAAAAAAACCCGCTACAGGAGAACGGGCAGGGCAAAAATCACTACCACACAACGGCTAGAGCAAAGGTCGCTACAACAGAACAGGTAGAGCAAACACTGCTACAGCAGGGCGGGCAGGGCAAAAACCGCTACAGCAGAATGGGTAGATATAAACCGCGACTGCAGAACGAGTAGAGTAAAAACCGTTTTGATGGAAACTGGTAAAAATGTTTGTTTGGCTTTAAACAAGGCGGAAAACAACATGCTGAAATAAACGGATTTTTGCCAAGAGGTTTCGGCTGGTTATTTTCTTTTGAGAAAGTACAGGTGTACAGGTGAGAGGTGTACAGGTGTACAGGTGAGAGGTGTACAGGTGTACAGGTGAGAAAATACAGGTATGTAGGCAGAATATCACCGTTATCAGTTTTTCGAAGCACATGTCTTTGAAAATATCTGTCTTATAATAATGTCTGCTCTGATAAACTTGTCCGGTAAACTCTTTCGCTTTGTCAAGATGCTGCAGGATTACTCGGAACTCCACGAAATAAAGCACCTTCATGCGATTTGGAATGTCCCGTAGTGAAAACCTGCCAGCAATACCTGCTTCCATAGTTTGTGTATCCGAAACCATGCAGTTTCCAGATAAATAAGCGTACCATGTGCGGGAAACAGCCTCTTCCCGTGGCTCTATCCTTTTCACGTAGGCTGGACGCGCAATGGAGACAAATTCTGGCTGAATTCCGCCCTAAGAATGCTCACGCTCACTAGGTAATCCACAAACGTCAAAACGTTTATTTTGTTTTGTTGTAGGACAAAACGATGAATGAGGTCAGGGATACTCGTGATATTATACTAAACGTATCTTTAATTTGTTACTATCCTTTCGGTTACTTTTGTAATGCCGGAACTTCTAGTGCGCTTGACGCTAAGCTTCTGATGCATTTGTTGACAGAATTATTATCCTGTTGTCTCGTTTTTTTCTTTCTAATATTTTGATAATTTTCTTGTCGAGTTTCGATTCCTTCTAGCTGTCGTCTTGTACACAGAGAGTGTTAAATTTTATTATACTCTAGAATTTTGTTGTACATAGGTACTAGGTCAACACCAGTAGACCAAGGAGTTCAACACCATTAACGCCGACGCGTTGTATATAGAATTTCCGGTAAAACATTATGGCACTTCCAAGGCAGATTCAACGCGGCGCTGTTTTGTCTTATTTATTATTCACGTGTTTGCAGCACACATGCGGTTCGGCAGCGCAATAAGACCACCACAACTAAAATAGATCACTTTACAAGCCTGCTTCCAGTTTTCTTCCTCTAGGCCCGGATGTATATTACCATACACGTCAGACTAAGGAGGCCCGGTGACCCTAAGGTTAAGTAGCTCAGAGAGGCAAAGCTCCGGTTAGGATCGTGTCTGTCCAGCAACGCGAGCTGCAGAAGGGACGAAGCCACTATCTGCTCACAGAAGACTGAGACACACTAATTCTTTCTAGTCCTGTCCCGACAGAGGACAGGACTGAAGCGCGCGCTGTGATACTCGTTGCTGTGGTGGCTCATCGCGAAACATGTCCTGGTGGAATGCTGGAATTTTGAGTAAAAGAAGACTCGATATCTGCGGGGGTCTCCCGCACTGGATTCGTTACTGGAGGAGCATCTGTCTGTTGAGGTCACCAGCATAATGTAGTATCTGAAGAGCGCTGGCTTTAATGCCATCTACTGAGGTGCAGAGGGCAGAACAACTGCTAACGTTCCAAATTGTTGGTGACAAACATTAAGGTGGGTCTCCAATTTAGTTAGGTCTGAACTCCATTTTGTGCTTTAAAACATATATAGTGCTTTATAACCACATTATGACATTGCAAATGACAAAATACACAAAATAATTGGGACAGCTTTTATATCACAGTAACAGCAATTTTCTTTTGGCGCCTTCTTTCTAAACACACTGGCTTGCCCTAAGCAAGTCCAGCAATGTTTTTGATTGAAAGGTCAAGCTCCTCCTTCTGGTGATAAAAATATGCCATCGGGAGCATAGAGCTTACACGCAATGTTAGCTCGTATCTACGGAAGTAGAGACCATTACCGTTATCGCTTTGCATTCCAAATGGGGAGAAAAAGTCATGACCCGTGCGGCGTGCCTGACCCTAAGTCATCGATATAGACAATCCCCCACTTTCACTCTTGGTGGTACTCGTTTGGATTATTGTGTGCTATGAATGTAAAATTGATATATCAAACTGTTTTCACTGGTGTCACCCGAACATTTTTGTGAGTGAATTCACTTGATCTAGAAACTGACCGGATGCGACACAAACTTGAAATTCTGGGGAGAATTGTGCAATAATGAAGATCAGATGTGCCAAGCACGGCGTCTCTCTGCACCGCGGTTTTCTGGCACCAAGGCGAAAACCCGAAGTCGGTTTTCATACAACTCCCCTGGGGCGAGGGCCACATATCTCCGGTAAGATAGGTTTTGACACAATCAGTGCTGGCAAGGAATATACTCGGTGTGGTGATAAGTGAAGAGAATTGCATACATGTCCAATCGATCCATAAATCAAACTTGGTCTGACATTGGAAACTGCGTGCTGGAAAAGTTCAGCCACATGGCGCTTATCCATGCCCTTTCAAAAGAGTGAATTCCAAAGTGGCAACACATTACTGACTAAAGTCACCGTTCAAGACGATAACGCTCACCTGGAAAACCAGGAACTGTATCTTGTGTCTGCGAATGGCCATCCTGACTTGAGATTCAGCCTCAGTTTAATGTGTAATCTCCCCGTTTGCTTAGTTGTCGATCAAGCACTTGAAGCTAGGATTGTATTTCCGTTATCGGTCGTCTGTGCTGCGGTGCCCGAATTCGCAGTAAATCGTGTGCCGTTTTTGCGCTTTGCAAACAGACGGCGACATCGACGTCTTGTTTAAGGAGGGTCTTTGACTTGACTAATGTTTTCTCTTGGGTGTCAAACAGCGCGATAGTGTGAAATATGGCTATCGATTGGCACTCAGCCGGCGGTTTTCGGCCGTTTATCTTTAGAGTGGGACTGCTGACTGCGAATTATTCAAGTACCAAGCTATGGCGGTAGATCGATGAGCGGATTTGCCAAACAGCAGGTGATAATCCACGGGACACGGAAATACTTCTCGGCAACATTAATAGATGCCCCTTGGTCATTTGTCGTCGTTGCCGATGCCCGGACACTTTTAGGCAACGTTTCATCCACGTCACATAGTCAGCTAACGAGCGGTTACCGCTATTTTAGCGCCTGTTTAAATTTACTGAACTCGGGGAGCCGGGTCGAAGGGATCTCGGGAGAAAGAGCCAACAATGCTAGTAAAACTGTTTTGGTGGTGATTCCGTCCGACACCATGTAGCCTCAGCAGTTATGGCAACACAAAACCCCAAATATTATAGATATGACAGTGAATGGAGATGATAAACCTTTTGCTTGTGGTTGATGGTATGCTGATATAATAATTTCAAGTGGGCTTGATATCTTTCTCACGCGTTACATTTACGCAGCTGCGATTCTGCTTTCGTTTGGTGACACAGTCGCGTTTGGCTGGTGCGTTCCTGACAGGTCAGCTGCGGTCATCTCTGAGCACCCCTTGGACACCGCTGTACCCCGGCAGGTCAGCTGCGGTCATCTCTGAGCACCCCTCACACATCGCTGTGTCCCGGCAGGTCAGCTGCGGTCATCTCCGAGCACCCCTCGGACACCGCTGTGTCCTGGCAGGTCAGCTGCGGTCATCTCTGAGCACCCCTCACACAGCACTGTGTCCTGGCAGGTCAGCTGCGGTCATCTCCGAGCACCCCTCGGACACTGCTGTGTCCTGGCAGGTCAGCTGCGGGCATCTCTGAGCACCCCTTGGACACCGCTGTGTCCTGGCAGGTCAGCTGCGGTCACCGCGCATCTCTGTGCACCCCTCACACACTGCTGTGTCCTGGCAGGTCAGCTGCGGTCATCTCTGAGCACCCCTCACACATCGCTGTGTCCTGGCAGGTCAGCTGCGGTCATCTTTGAGCACCCCTTGGACACCGCTGTGTCCTGGCAGGTCAGCTGCGGTCACTGCGCATCTCTGAGCACCCCTCACCCACCGCTGTGTCCCAGCAGGTTAGCTGCGGTCATCTCCGAGCACCTCTCGGACACCGTTGTACCCCGGCAGGTCAGCTGCGGTCATCTCTGAGCACCCCTCACCCACCGCTGTGTCCCGGCAGGTCAGCTGCGGTCACCGCGCATCTCTGAGCACCCCTCGGACACCATTGTGCCGCGCGGCGAGCCGGTCACTCTCAACTGCAAGGCTGAGGGCCGGCCATCACCCGCCATCGCATGGTACAAGGACGGACAGCAGCTGAGTGTGGGCTCAGCCCACAGGGTCACCCTTCCCGAGGGCGCGCTCTTCTTCCTCACCGTGCAGCAGAATAAGATGGTGAACGACGCTGGGGTGTACTGGTGCGTCGCCGAGAACCAGGCGGGCCGGGCGCGCAGCAGGAACGCCACTCTCAAAGTAGCAGGTCAGTCGTGAACACACAGTCTGGGAACACTAGTAACTGGGACCAGGTAAGGATTCACCGCCACACGTGTCGTCCATCACATACATTTTCGCGATAAACCATGTGAGATGCGTCGGAGCTAACGGCAGCTTGCATTAATTCAGCTGCTTTTTTTCGTTATTTATTTTGCATTTTTATTTATTTCGAAGCCCAGAGCTTGATTAGAGTGGGTTACACACATGAGAGGCTCATAAAAACCAAAACGTTCAATAAAAGATAAAAGGATAAAGCAGATGTCGTTGGAATAAAACATAGTAAGATAAAACAAAGCTAAAACCGGTTAGAGAACACGGGACCGAGCAGACAGGAGCACTTAAAAGGAATGTGGCACCTTGGTCGAATCCTGGAATTTAGTGAAATTAGGCGTACTTTTAGCCAAAAATAATGCAACCACTCACGATTCCTCTGAAAAATGTACAATAGGCTCAATGTTTTGTTTTTAAAAATACTCCTCTAGAAAAAGAAATAAATATCAGCCTGTGGATGATGTCACGATCTGGCAACCACTACCATACTTGAAACGCTTCAAGGACTTCGATTGGCTGATGCTCATCGTGACGTCAGCATATGTTGTCACACCAGCAGCTCACAACAATGGCCGCCGGCGACGGGCTGATGGGGGGGCTGGTGTCAGGCAGGTTTTAGCTTTTTTCTACGGAAATATCGAGTTCCAAGACAAATTGAATATGGAGCACCGGGTTTGCCGACTTGCTTTACAACTTGGCTATCTCAGTTAAAATCACGTTGTGAAGGTGCTACATTCCCTTTAAACTTTAGTGAAGTGATGTTCTCTTCCCGCCGATCGGTGTCGCTGCTCAGAATGCTCTGAGGTGTTGGGTTAGATGTGTGGATCTATATATCTCTAGGGAGTGTGCAGGCATCCACAATTAATCCTGAAAGTAGTGTGCAATGCCTGTTAATTTTAGTGTTTCTTGTTTCTTATTTTAAGCGTTTAGTTTTACGCAGTTCAGCAGCCATGGATGTCTGGGAAGGCGCTGAAGCACACTTTGTATTTAGCCATCCCTTTTAAAATGGTCGTTATTCCCATTGTTCTAAATCTTGGCATCCCATATCATTTAAGAAATCACGCATCGGCGGATCGGGTTGACGAGTAGATCGACTCTGAAGTGCAGACTGTCGGCTGTAATCCCGTGCTGGCACCTAAGAACCGTCTTGTAACAGGACGAATCCTGGCAGCGCCATCTGACCTCAGCATTAAACCAAAAACATAAAACAGCAGCGCCGCGGCAGACAGTGCGCCGTCCTGCGCGTCGCCGCCGACGATCTCCCTTGTCTGGTAGGTCTGACGCCGTCACGGTAGACAGTGCGCCGACCCACGCGTCGCCGCCGACGATCCCCTTGTCTGGTAGGTCTGACGTCGTCACGGCAGACAGTGCACCGTCCCGTGCGTCGCCGCCGACGTTCCCCTTGTCTGGTAGGTCTGACGCCGCCACGGCAGACAGTGCGCCGACCCACGCGTCGCCGCCGACGATCCCCTTGTCTGGTAGGTCTGACGCCGTCACGGCAGACAGTGCACCGACCCACGCGTCGCCGCCGACGATCCCCTTGTTTGGTAGGTCTGACGTCGTCACGGCAGACAGTGCACCGTCCCGTGCGTCGCCGCCGACGTTCCCCTTGTCTGGTAGGTCTGACGCCGCCACGGCAGACAGTGCGCCGACCCACGCGTCACCGCCGACGATCCCCTTGTCTGGTAGGTCTGACGTCGTCACGGCAGACAGTGCACCGTCCCGCGCGTCGCCGCCGACGATCCCCTTGTCTGGTAGGTCTGACGTCGTCACGGCAGACAGTGCACCGTCCCGTGCGTCGCCGCCGACGTTCCCCTTGTCTGGTAGGTCTGACGTCGTCACGGCAGACAGTGCGCCGACCCACGCGTCGCCGCCGACGATCCCCTTGTCTGGTAGGTCTGACGTCGTCACGGCAGACAGTGCACCGTCCCGCGCGTCGCCGCCGACGATCCCCTTGTCTGGTAGGTCTGACGCCATCACGGCAGATCACGGCAGACAGTGCGCCGACCCGCTCGTCGCCGCCGACGCCCCCACTGGTGGGTCGCCGGGCGGCGTTGTCGCGGTTATCGGGTTTGTCGTGTCACTCTGACTGATGACAGCGGCGCAATCGCACTACACATCGGCCCCGCCCCGACCGCCTCCGCAACCATTTATAATGGTTAATGAACGCTAAACTGGTTGTTTCATTTACGCACTCCGAGAAGCGGAAGCAGGTTTTTGCGGGCGGGGCGGGCGGACAGCCGAGAGGCGCCGACACCGCAGCGCTGTCAGCTGATAACCGTGGCGACAGCGGCAGTTCCAGCGCGGCCGTGTATACTGGGCGCAGTCAGCTGTTTAGCCGATAACAGCTGACGCGAGAGGTAGGCACTCGGGTGGGGTTTGGGGTGATTGATGTACCAACACCTACTGAGGTACACTGGCTGAGATGCGAGCTTTGGGAGCAATGCATCATCACTTGCCTTCTGTCTGACGCGTTGCTTGCATTTCTTGTTTTTCCACTGTGCGAGCAGAGTTTGCCAGGGCCCGGCTAATCGTGGGTAGTCTGGTTGGGATGAAACAGGGTTAGAGTCGGATAAATCATTGGTAGCAGTAGCCCACCCAAGGGGGGGCAGCACCCCCAAAACGCTTGGACTACAAAGTGCTGCCCCGTGCCGACATGGGTTCTTATAGTAATTGACCGCCGCAGGCGCCCATCGAGGGCAGAAATGAGCCTTGATCTGGCTTTTAGTACCAGTTCTACTCTAAACTCTCCACCCCTGCCCATAGTGTGTCGCCCCTGCATTGAAGCGAAGCATTCACCCAATATGTGGTTCAAGCCACCCCTGTTCCGAAACTGCCGCCCCCTCGCCAGAGACATAAGTCCTGCGCGTGACATGCGCGTCCCTCCATCAGCCTGCCGCCTCCATTCGTCAGCCGGGCCTCCAAAACGAAAATCCCGGGTGCGCGCCTGATTGGTAGCTTGAGGAACAGGGTTATTATTTTGTTAATAGTCGGATGAATCGTTGGTAGCCTGAATGGGTCGAAACAGGGTTGGTGCTGGGTAAGTCGTTGGGCAGCCTGGTCGGGTCGGAACAAGGTTGGGGCCAGGTAAATGAATGGTAGTCTGTTCGGGTCGGAATAGGTGTGGGGCCGGGCTTAGGTTTGCGGAAAGCAATTTTTTGTGCGTAGTAGGCACCTTTTGAATTTTATATCTGAGAAAATAGGCACCATCGTTTTAATATTCCCGGTTTCTTCATTTTAATTCAAAACTATAACCGTTGGCTTCTTTTTTACAGCCGATTTTTATAGCAGTGATCTACATTCGGCATGGTTGGAATAGTGCCCACCTTCCTCTTTCATGCGTCAGATGAGGCTTGCCGCCCACATTGCGGAAGTGGTTTAAACCATATCTTGTGATGTAGTGGCGTGCTTGAAACGCTGCAAATGACGGGATTGCTATTTATTATATCACCCAGACTATAGGCAATCTCTGACTGTGGACCTAGTGTGTCAATGGATCCCGTTCGCTGGGCTGGAGGCGTAGGTTCGGATCCCGTGCCGGCCACAAGTGAGTTTTCTTTAAGCAGGTTGAGAGTCTGCGACACTGTATGACCTTCGGAGTCGGTGCGTGAATATTAGCCACAGGGATATTATGTATTGGTCATTAATGGTTCATCGCAACATCATTTAACAGGTCCTTTGCTCTCATAATGTTTGATTCCCATGACCAATTCATGTCATACAAAGGCTTGTCAAACACAGTGATGAATTCATAACCATTCCTCACACTCGAGTCGCGCTGGTTAACGGTAAAGGGTATTATGTCATCCGCCATGGTCATACGCATGTTGCAACTTCTGCTTCCCACAGTTCCCAGGGAAAACGATATCGCATACGGTGTTGAAAACGCGCTCCACCCGACATGCAATAAGGATGTTTTGGAAGATAAGCCCAGCGCATCAGCAAAAAATCCTAGGTCCAGCAGTCTAAAACTGGTTCTGCTGCTATGGCTTCTGCATCGGAGTACTGCTCTTTTTATTCACTAGCGAGGTGACGAAAACGTCTTACGCCAAGCTAAATGAAAACGTTAGTGCTTTCACGAAACACTGCCGACTGTGTCATCCGGTCTACTGCCCAGAATTGTCAACTGCCAGATCTGCCCGGAAGGTGGGGTGAGATGACCCGTCTTGATATGTAGCGTAAATGTTATATGAAATTTTTTAGTTAAGTCGTTTTTGACGTCACTGGAGGTCAAGGTTCCTTAAATTTGCTGCAGCTCTAAACACTTCCTTAAGGTTAGGTCACTTGATCTGGTCTGGTTGGTGACTTGACCTGATGTGACTTGTGCCTACAATTCTGTCATAAGCAGTAAAAATAACCAGATAAATGCTTCATTGTACGGTCTAGCTTTTCTAATTACCTGCGGTAAACCTTGGGGAGGGGGTGGTTACCCCTGTACCGGCGTGTGCTGAGCTGCCAAGTGTTTGCAGATAACCAATCCGAAGTTACGGGTAAAACACCCATGCTTTTGGACTCAACACGACCACGTGGACGCAAGTTATCCACAAATGAGCCGAAAACTGCCGAGCCTAGTGTGTACAGAATCCATTGCAAGGAGTTGTAGAAACAGCTCGAGACCCTGCGCTGCCGAATTCGGGGATTTAGTTCTTGTGTCGCCGGCGCCGACCGAATTACCCTTTAGTGTTGCAAATAATGTTGTTTGTACTCGAACTTCCCTTGCAGCGTCTCACAAGAAACTACCGTCAAAAAGGTGACAATATTCTTGTTTAAAAAACTAGAATGTGACTTAAACGCTTTGTCCCGTCGAAGGACTCAATACCGACAAAGACGCTGTGGGCAAAAATGTGGGCGTATTGTGTTAACCCTGGGCCTATTCTTGCTCTCCCTCCCATCAACATCGGCCGCAGCACCGTCCGTGTTTGTAGCTACCGTAGGTTCCTGTGCGTATGCTGCAGGCATGGGCGCGAAGGGGGGGGGGACGCTGTAAGGGGGCGCCCAATTGGCGGTTGGCTGTGGCCGATGAGCCGACCCGGCGGGCTGCAGGCATGTCAGGCCAGGGCATTCGCGCGCCATTGTTTTTCCCGGCGATCTGCTGACATCTGCCAAATGCGGATAGAGCGAAGAACGGTCTCACCGCTGCAAATTTCCGGCACATTTGCAGGACACATTGCAATCCTGTAACCCCCGTGTGCCACCTCCCCGGGGTGGCCGCCTGGCGGCCAGATGCCGCCGGAGACGTCCGTGGCGCAGAGGCGCGTCGTAAATCGCCGCGCACTGTCCACGCCGCATTAGCCGCGGTCCGTGACGTCAGACATAGCAGCCGGGCTGTGCTGTTGGGAAGACTCACCTTTGCTACCCGGTACTGCCAGAGATACAAAAGGGCAGCGGCAGCTGCAGGCCCTTGAATGGAGTGCGACCTTGTCCGCCGTAATCTCGGGGAGCCGCGCGGAGTTCGCCTCGATGTATAACCCGGGCACGATGACGTTGGCTCCGTTAGGCGGCAGGCGGGATGTAGTGTTAATCTCGGTGGGCGGCCCGTGTCGCACGCCATAAACATCCGACACCACACCCACGCCGGTGGGATGAGAGTCTCCGTCCCGACTGACGTGTCGGACGTCACTAGTCGAGGTGAATCATAGCTCCCTCGTCGGCGACACCGCCCTCTCCCTTCGGGCGTGCTTCCCCTCCGGCTCGCAGTGGTCCATCGACAGCCACGCCCTTCACAGACTAACAACGACGGCTCAATGAATTGGCTTTTTGCATGGTGAGACGGGCTGTTTTTGCCAGCTGGCGAACTCCGAAACGGCCCGTCGTAAATGTAGCGCTGCGTCGGCGAGCTTGTTGTCAAAGAAATGAGTAGTGATTGGCGAGTTTCGACACCGAGCGTCTACTGTCAGTGTGAGAGAGAGAGCGAGAGAGCGAGAGAGCGAGAGAGAGAGCGAGAGAGAGAGAGAGCGAGAGAACGAGAGAGAGAGAGAGAGAGAGAGAGAGAGAGAGAGAGAGAGAGAGAGAGAGAGAGAGAGAGAGAGAGAGAGAGAGAGAGAGAGAGAGAGAGAGAGAGAGAGAGAGAGAGAGAGAGAGACGGGGGGAAGCTTAGGGTAGGCAGAGTGAATAAATAATTCTTCGGACTCACACTGAATCAAGGGGAAATATTCCGTATAAACTCCAACAGCTGCGTTCCATCAGCGTTTTTACCGCTGATGGAAACTGAAGATGAACCTCCCTTCCACTTCATCGCTTTCCTCTGTAGCTCCTGCCCTCTCCTTCAGTCCCATCACTCTCACCATCCCCTCTTCCTCCACTTCGATCTGCAGCCTTCTCTTGGGCAGTGCCCGGCTCGAGCGCTGGGTGTCGCTGGTGGTGACTCTGCCGAGCTGTCGCTGTCTGGCCCGGCCATCTACAATTTGCTCTTTTGCTTCCACCTAGCGCACTCCCAATCTGTGGGAGGAGGATGCTCCTGTTTTTACCTGCCCCTATTCGTGAGCTTTTCTCAACGAAATCTATTTTTATGAATGTATAAATACTCAGACAAAAACCCGAGGGAGCTGCACGGGGGTAGTGAGCTAATTTCAAGCCCATACGTTTATTTCATAAGTACCTACTCTTATTTTCGGTTGTGTCCGGGTTTCGTGCATAACGTGGGCCTGGCTCCTCCTCGGCACCAGTCAACGTCATGTGTCATGTGTTGTTGGAACTGCACAGTGCGCTCGTATCTACCGAGTGTTGTAGTACTTTAATGTGCTCGGTAGGTTTAGTTCCACGCGTTCTTGCTTCAAGCAGTGGGATTTCGAAATATGAAATAGGTACTGTAAAGAGTGATTAGAGTCGGCTTCCATAGACGTGCTGTCAGCTCCCCTCCGTGGCGTTCTAGCGGCCCTCTGCTGTGAGGGTTTCCAGCTGGACTCAGCTTCCCTCTGTGACAGTGTGGTGGCCCTATGTTGCGTTTGTTTCCACCGTGAGCTCAGCTTTTCTCTGTGGCAGTCTGGCGACCCTCTGCTGTGTGCGTTCCCATGACTGGGCTCAGCTTCCTCACCGTCCAGCGGTTTCCCGTCCCCCGACGGGATGCTCCCCGAAAATTGGGCGCCGCCCACCGGTGATATATGGTGATTGGGGCCGCCGTGTTGGTGTCAGAGGAGCTGCGATCAATGCTGACGCTGCCGTCGACGGCGGCAGTGATATTGCGTCGTGTTGGCCGCCCCACCAGCCGTCGCGCCGGCCTCGTCCCACCGGCGCCAGCACGTGATGTTTGCTACGATGTGGCTACGACGCCTCAGAAGGGGAGCGCAGTTGGGTGGCGTGCACGTTCAACTCGATCACACGGCCCTTTGCGCATTGATGAAAAAAGTCGAAGGTTCAAGCCTATGTAGAGGTAGACTTTACGCGCTCTCCTCTAGTTCAGCTTTCGCTTACCCACCTCCCTCTCCGAGGATTGTTTAACACGCGCGCCGCTGAGGGGAGGCGAAATTCACCCCCTTCTGGCTTTCGCCAGATAATGCAGATATGACGAATATGATGATATGTTTATATCCTACTCTTTATTATGATAAGGTCATTAGGGTCTACAAAAATATGCTATCTCGGAATTTTGATATTGTTGACCTAAGATGGGGTCCATTTTTTGGTCCCCATTATAAGCCTATGGTGAACAATATAAAGAGGTTGTTTTCAGTAAATACTGGGTAGATGAACATGAAAAGCTCACACCGTGTATTCTTACCACAATATTAACCATTAGGTTGGGTTTTGACCATCAGACCTCTCAAAGGTCATTTGAGGCCACAGGAGCACACAGTGATTATTTTGCCAATAACTTTTACTGAATTGAGATAAAGCTTCCATTTTGCTTGCATTGTGCTCATCTTGTCATGGGGAATCGATAGATTGATATGCAACATGACCATACTAGGTCACCCCGTGATTCTGACCTAGCTCGATGTCAGGTCATTTTCACCATTTGACCTAGCAAGGTCATATTATACCTACATCACTTGATTCGCCCCAATGCGAGGAATCCAATGATTAATAAGCATTTTCTCTAGCTCCGCTGAATAAAAATCTAGAGGGGAAACGTAAACTGCCCTGTTGTAAGCCTATGGAACCTTCCTTGACCTATGCTGACCTGAATATTGATCTGACATAAAAAGAGTTCGTATAATTTAGTTTTGTCTCGTCAAGAGCTTTCGAACACCGTGCGCAATTCTTCTTTAGCTTTCCTGGGAAATGAGTTATGGAGGGGGGGCGAAATAAGACCCCCAGCGAGGCGCGTCATGCCAGGGACCCCAGCGGGGCGCGTGTTAAGCCTTCTGCTGGGGCTACGTAGAGCCCGCAACGCATCAACGTGTTTTACTTGGTAACAAACGCTACCATCCCCCTCTTGCTCGAACCCGATGTCTTTCACCATTTAGCCGCCATTCTAAATGGTACCTGCCCTGGATGCCCTACCATTATAAACTAAGCATTATAAGCTGAATAGTACTGACGATCGAGCACTAGCTCTGTACCCGCGTCCCATTCATTTAAGGCGGTGCTTCTGTTGTCTGCCCTGCTGCTCCTGTGTTAGCCTGTGATCTATCGGATTCTGTTGTCTGCCCTGCTGCTCCTGTGTTAGCCTGTGGTCTGTCGGATTCTGTTGTCTGCCCTGCTGCTCCTGTGTTAGCCTGTGGTCTGTCGGATTCTGTCGTCTGCCCTGCTGCTCCTGTGTTAGCCTGTGGTCTGCCGGATTCTGTTGTCTGCCCTGCTGCTCCTGTGTTGGCCTGTGGTCTGTCGGATTCTGTTGTCTGCCCTGCTGCTCCTGTGTTAGCCTGTGGTCTGTCGGATTCTGTTGTCTTACCTGCTGCTCCTGTGTTGACCTGTGGTCTGTCGGATTCTGTTGTCTGCCCTGCTGCTCCTGTGTTAGCCTGTGGTCTGTCGGATTCTGTTGTCTGCCCTGCTGCTCCTGTGTTAGCCTGTGGTCTGTCGGATTCTGTTGTCTGCCCTGCTGCTTTTGTGTTAGCCTGTGGTCTGTCGGATTCTGTTGTCTGCCCTGCTGCTTCTGTGTTAGCCTGTGGTCTGTCGGATTCTGTTGTCTTCCCTGCTGCTCCTGTGTTGACCTGTGGTCTGTCGGATTCTGTTGTCTGCCCTGCTGCTCCTGTGTTAGCCTGTGGTCTGTCGGATTCTGTTGTCTGCCCTGCTGCTCCTGTGTTAGCCTGTGGTCTGTCGGATTCTGTTGTCTGCCCTGCTGCTCCTGTGTTAGCCTGTGGTCTGTCGGATTCTGTTGTCTGCCCTGCTGCTCCTGTGTTAGCCTGTGGTCTGTCGGATTCTGTTGTCTGCCCTGCTGCTCCTGTGTTAGCCTGTGGTCTGTCGGACTCTGTTGTCTGCCCTGCTGCTCCTGTGTTAGCCTGTGGTCTGTCGGATTCTGTTGTCTTCCCTGCTGCTCCTGTGTTGACCTGTGGTCTGTCGGATTCTGTTGTCTTCCCTGCTGCTCCTGTGTTGACCTGTGGTCTGTCGGATTCTGTTGTCTGCCCTGCTGCTCCTGTGTTAGCCTGTGGTCTGTCGGATTCTGTTGTCTGCCCTGCTGCTCCTGTGTTAGCCTGTGGTCTGTCGGATTCTGTTGTCTTCCCTGCTGCTCCTGTGTTAACCTGTGGTCTGTCGGATTCTGTTGTCTGCCCTGCTGCTCCTGTGTTAGCCTGTGGTCTGTCGGATTCTGTTGTCTGCCCTGCTGCTCCTGTGTTAGCCTGTGGTCTGTCGGATTCTGTTGTCTGCCCTGCTGCTCCTGTGTTAGCCTGTGGTCTGTCGGATTCTGTTGTCTGCCCTACTGCTCCTGTGTTAGCCTGTGGTCTGTCGGATTCTGTTGTCTGCCCTGCTGCTCCTGTGTTAGCCTGTGGTCTGTCGGATTCTGTTGTCTGCCCTGCTGCTCCTGTGTTAGCCTGTGGTCTGTCGGATTCTGTTGTCTTCCTTTCTGCTCCTGTGTTGACCTGTGGTCTGTCGGATTCTGTTGTCTGCCTTGCTGCTCCTGTGTTAGCCTGTGGTCTGTCGGATTCTGTTGTCTGCCCTGCTGCTCCTGTGTTAGTCTGTGGTCTGTCGGATTCTGTTGTCTGCCCTGCTGCTCCTGTGTTAGCCTGTGGTCTGTCGGATTCTGTTGTCTGCCCTGCTGCTTCTGTGTTAGCCTGTGGTCTGTCGGATTCTGTTGTCTGCCCTGCTGCTCCTGTGTTAGCCTGTGGTCTGTCGGATTCTGTTGTCTGCCCTGCCGCTCCTGTGTTAGCCTGTGGTCTGTCGGCGTCTCCGCTTTGACGCCGGTCCACGCCGTCCCGCCTCAGCCTTGTTCGGTGCCGGGCCCGCCTCTGAGCGCCAGCTCATTGCCGAAAGCGATGCTGAGTGGTGCATTACCCGGAAGATGGGGGTAATTACCCGCCTTACCCGGATTATGAGGGTAATTATGTTGATTGATGTGGTCAGCCGTCTGGGCGACCGCCGGTGGTGCGAACACGCTCAAACTGCTGTCGGTTTCGCTTTTTCTGTATGTGAGCTTACCGCGGATACCCGTCTGGCGGTGGAAGTTCACAAGCCATGTTGTTTTGCGTGTCTGGCAGGCCTTAAATGTTGTTTAGCGAGTCGGGTAAGACATTCATGTTGTTAAGTGAGTCGGTTTAGGCCATCCATGATGTTCAGAGAGTCAGGTAGGCCATCCATATTGTTCAGCGAGTTGGTTAGGCCATTCATGTTGTTTAGTGAGTCGAGAGAGCCATCCACATTGTTCAATGAATCAGTATGAGTGGCTTTAGTTTCTGTGGATGAAATTGATTTCTTTTGAACGGGCTTTAGGCGATTTCTTCTGCGAATGCGTGAGGAAATCGCCCGTTGTGATAACCCATTGCACGGAACATAAGAATATTACATTAATCACTTGGTGCTGGAAACAGACGGCGCCACGATGAGGGAGGGAGGCTGGGGTGAACTACTCCCCCTTAGAGGGAATGTGGCACATTGGTCGAATCCTGGAATTTAGTGTAATTAAGGGTACTTTTAGCCGAAAATCATGGTAGCGTCCATGATTTCTCTGAAAAAAATGTACAATAAGCTCAATGTTTTGATTTCCAAAATGCGACTCTAGGGAAAAAATAAATATCTGCCTGTGATCTAGCATGATATCATGATCTAGCAACCACTACCATATTCAATAGGCTTCAAGGGCTTCGATTGGCTGATACTCACCGTGACGTCAGCATATGTCGTCACACCAACAGTTTACAACTGTTGCCTGCTGCTGAGGGTACGTGAGGGGTACATTTCAGATATGGTTTTTGCTTTTATCTACGGGAACTTTGAGTTTCAAGACAAATGATATATTGTGTACCAGGTTTTCCGGCGTGCTTCACAACTTGGCTATCTCCGTTAAAATCACGTTATAATCCCTTAAAATCACGTTGCCACATTCCCTTTAACCCTCGCCCCACCGGGGGGCCATCGATGGCCCCCTAAGGTTTTTCCGGGATAGCAGAAAAACGACGAGGCGCAGCACCGCGGTTGAGGGCTCTACCTCTCACTGCATCATTTTCCCATCATCCCTGAAATTTTTCACCCCGGGTCACCCAAGGTCAGGTCACCAGACGAGGTCAACCAAGGTCACCTCACTTCACCTTTAGAGCTCTGTAAGGCTACATTTCAAAGTCGATCAATTTGAAACTTCCTACACTTCATGACCCCTCCAGGGTCTACAAGGTGTATATCCGGGATTTTTCGATTTCGTGCCTGAGGTCAGGTCACGAGGCGACCTCTCCCATTGGAAAAGCATGGGGAAAAGCTATTTCATGATATAAAAGCCACAAAAATGATTGCAAATACTCAGACTGCTCAGAACAACGTTTTTGGACACCCTTTCACGGATCCCAGGGGTCATATTTGCCTTTGACTTTTCCAAGGTCATCCAAGGTCACCAGAGGTCAAAAACAGTATTTTGACAATAACTTTTGACCTAATTGGGCTAGAGCGATGAAACAAACACCATCGTGTTTGTCTTGTCACTGGCTTTCATTTGATATACGGCAAGGTCACTTTTTGACCTTTCGTGACCTCAGGTCATATTAGGTCACGAGGTGACCTCTGGCGGTCAAACCACTGGCGGGAGGTCTTTACGTTCCACATAGCGGAAAAAGTGCTGGCAATTTGCTATCAAATGTACTTTACCAGGCCTCAATAGCTCTAATGGCATAAGAGTTATGCCCAGTTTGCTTAATCATTGCATATTCGAGTGAAAATAGCCGATCTTGACCTAATTTGACTTCTGGAGGTCAAACCATTGACCTGAGCACTAAAACATGCGAAGTAATTTCTTACTGAATTCACGCGAGCTTTCTATTGCACTTTGCAGATTTGCGCTAACGCCCATATTTTCGGAGTTAGAGGGGGGCCATCGATGGCCCCCGGTGGGGCGAAGGTGGCGCCGGACCCCGGTGGGGCGCGGGTTAAATGATAATTAACACCGACTCCTCGGTGTTGAACGGAAAGAAATGTGTTGAAAAGTCCATACAGACGCCGCCCCTAAACTCCCAACTCTTCACGACTAACGGCTGGAGACGGGGGCAGCGCGCACCGCGTCATTATATTTTACTTTTGAACAATATTTCTAATTAAATTGTGCAACACGCGAACGTACCTAATTTACCAAGTTATGAGCAGAATCACAAAAGGTACACATAGAGTCCTCTTTTTACACACTTAATATAAAAACGGAGCTCAACTTGGGCAAAATGGAAGGAAAAACACTGAAGTGTAAAGGTATAAGGCAGTTCTTTTTATATTTTTTAAAGTAAATGTGAATCCACCTGCAAAATGGGTAAAATATATGCATTTAATGAGTTGTTTCCACCGGATTTGACACCTGGGAAAACACGTGTATTTATATTTTTGACCACCTGCAGTCGGACCATTGCCTGGCATGGGACTGTAGAACCCTGGCGCTGGCTATCCGGTCTCGCTCAGGCAGGCAAGGAGTGCTCCCTTGTAGCCTATATTCACACAGCTCCGGAGCGAAGACGTCACTAAATCTAAACAGCATTTTGTTTGGGTCCCTCACTATTTTCCTGGACATTACAGCTTGGCTCATTTTGCACACATATCACTTACACATTCACTCTTAGATTCATGTCTGCTTGACTCTCTGAATGGCACGGTACTTTTTGTAAAAATTGGGGATACAACTTGACAGCACGCAGGAATTTAGCACGAGTTATTAAACCCTCACATTCTAAGAACTGAGCTTTCAAAATTAACTGCCCTGCTTTTGATTGAAGCATGTTTTGGATAGCCTATGTGAAAAGATGGCTCCATTTATAGCGCTGAGTGAAATCAGAATTGAATGCGAACGTGAGGTCTGTGCCGCTCCTGATATCAAACTGGTACCTTCTTCCTTGAGCAAGAGAAAACCAGTTTGAAGTCTCTCCGGAGATAACGGAATCCCCACCGAATACGACCTCATTAGTAATATCAAAGGCTTGGCTCTGAGGTAAATATATCTGACCTGATCTGTTCTGTTCCGCTGATGGTACCTGGTTCATGCGAATGGACAACCATTACCTGTACCTAGGATATCCAATCATCGGTCTCCTCACGTCAGAAGAGGCAGGTGTAGAGGTGTCAGTGCCCAGTCTGCACGTGTCGCCGCGTCGGCGGCGACGACCTGCACCATCGTCGGCGACGCTGCAGGTCGTCGGCCGGAGGTGGCCTGCCCATGCTGGTCACGTGCCGACACCGTTCACTTTTGATGCCCGTCGGCAACAATTCTAGGCGACAAAGTTAGGCGGTTAGTTACTCTCGGACGCCTGCGCTGACTTGAAAACGTCGGTGGGAGAGTTGTCTTGGACTTAATAATGACTTAGGGTTTGGAGCATGAGCGACAGGCTGTCGGCGTCTCGAATGGGCCTGACTAAATCTGAGCCAGGATAACGCGTAGGTACAGAGACGTGAACTGCTTCTTTAACATGAATGCAGCGACATTGTACTGTTAATGGCCACGATGAATGGGTGCCTTATGAATTTACGTGAACGCGATCGGAAAAAATAAGCAAGACAGCAATTAGAGAAAATTTGATTTAATATTTATTTGGGGCTTTCTGAATGTCGCAATATTTCGTTTCATTGCCATAACATGCAGTTAAACAATTCTTGGGAAATGCACCCCCTTTTCTCCTAGCTCGCGTGTGTTCCGGCTGAGAATATTCTGTGTTTTTTTTCTGGCACTGAAGCTTCTCAAAATCCTTATTCGGATGATGTTGGAAGGTACCAGGAAAACGCGGAACCTGGCGTGTAGGCCTGTAGGGTAACAGTCTTGCTTAACATTTGAAAACATTGAATTGAAATGATCCAGCTACCTGATGGTGCTCATTTCATTTCTCACGTTAGATACTTTCAGACTTAAAAGCTCGTCAAAGGCGTTAGTACCTACGGTCGGGCCCGGTTAAGTAAAGTAAAGTAATCTTGGGTCGGGCCGGGTCATATATAGATTTTCTACTAAGTTAGAGGGAGGCCTAGCACGCTAGGTAACAATATTTCGTGGCAGGGATCACATTTGACCTGTTTTGTGCATTGACTCTGTATAAGTTAATGCCTAAATATCTGAACTTCTGCTGTTGCAAAGTTAAACTAAAGCTCAGTAAACAAGGGGCTGAAACTCGAACTCATGGGCCTGGATGGGTAACGTGTCCTCTCCCCTCCCTCTAACTGGTGAATCGTATTTATTGGCGCACTTCGCCTCGCTGGAGTAGATTTTCATAAATAGGCTTCATATTTGTTTTACGTATATGAGCTGCATCGACCATAGCGAGCTGACAAGAGACACCCATTAAGTTAAACCACCGAGTGCCTTGTACCCCCTCGGTCACCGCCAGTTTGGGTCCCTTGCCCTCAGTCAACAATCGGTGGCGATGACTATGTTCAAACCTGATCAATCGGCCACCTGCTGTTTTAATACAAAATGTTTATATCTCATTTTAGTAAAAATGTTGTATGTCTCAGGCCATAAGTGGGAGAACATTCAAAGTAGGGGGAAGGGCTTTGTATGTAAATTCTTACCATATAATCATATGGGTTTAGTCGTTGAAATTCAAAACATTTGGGGTATGGCCCTCTGGTCCCCTGTTGATACTCATCCGTCTGCACTGAAAAAATACCCTCGGATGGTGCTCCAGTATGTTTGTGGCTGGCAGAGAGGAGACTGATGAGGCCGTCCGGAGGGTAATTTGTTCACGGCGGGGCTGCGCTGGTAGCCTGCTGGACTGCCGCTCACTGCTCCGCTGATACGCCGCCGCACCAGCCTCGGGTGGCGCAACAAACCGGCGTGCTGTTTATTTGCGCCGCGCCCCGCAGCGTTTGCCGCGCTGCTCAATTTGGCGCACCGGGGGTGGTGCAACATGGAGAGATAAAGCTCTAGAATAGGCGCCAGCATAGCGATGGTAGGGCAGGTGGGGCAATGAACTTACATTTCCGGCCCGAACTATGTCTGCCGTCCATTTAAAATGGGCATTTTTGCACTGCCGGGTAGGGATTCCGCAGGTCTGTCTACCTATGCTTATTCAAACTAAATTATGATCTTAGTTACGTATATGTCTTAGCTGTTTGCGGCCAGGTGGATATTAGTGCAAACATATAATTAAGCAGTCACATACCCACTTTATGGCTGCACTCCAAGTGTTAGCCATCATCACCTGTTCCGTTTTATTTGGGATCATATAAACAACTTTTATTGAGGTAAGATGTGTGAATGGTACCCATTCGGTTAACACCATCCACCGCTATTGCGGAAGAACGGCTCAGGACAGACCTTACCCCCTTTCCTGTGGTGACGCTGTTTGATGGATGGATGGTAAAATGTGTTCAGGATGTTGGAAAGGGTTATTGGTTAAGAGAGCAGGTAAAACCCGTCTTGCAATTTCACGAGGACCTAAAAATGTAATGGGTGCGTCATTCCACCACCTTGCCCTACAAGGAGCTCGTTTAGTTAGGATTACCTACCTGTTTTCCTATCGGACCACCTATTTGTCCCCTCGAGGCGCTGTTTGTGATGAAGCTGTGCACCGCCCGAGGTATCGGGGAAAACGGATGTCTCTCAGACTGCATCGGCTCACGTGCGTCCATCCTTAGCTCCGACTTTCCACCTCCATGACTGAAGGCGGCCCAGGCCACTCAACACATTAATCACCTGCTGGAAGGCCCGGAAGCAGCTGCTTTCGCCGACAAAACTTCTTGTGTCGTCGGGGAGCCTTGGGGCTGTGCGAGGCACCAACTGCTGAGGTCAAATGGTGTCACCAACTCTCACCCTGTAGGATGGGTACATTGTGACTGTGAGTCAGGAAGTTCTTATTCGATATTTCCGTCTGGGATTTGAACTCCAGGTAGTGGTGTACAAACCCAGCGCGCTAACATGGTGCCACTGCATCTCTTCTCGTGCAAGAAGTGAAATTATTTATTTTAGAACTGCTCCGAGTACTGTATATATCTGTCGTGTGAAAGCCTGCTATTGACGTTAATGATTAGCGATCTGAAAACACATGCCTAGGCATTATCTTTGTGTTTCTTCAGGTATTTTGTATAAGTGGTGGACCTTCAAGTTTTCAATTCTTACACCTCTCTCAGAACTATAATTTAGAATGGTTGTGGTCTGCTGGTTGACGGCTGAGGGCAACATCAGCTCTGTGTTTGCTGCTGCGGCCGGAAGCGGGAGGGGGGGTATGGGGGGAGAGGGGCACGCAGGCGGCACTCCTCCCCTCTCCAAGAAGGCAGCGTTATGACCGGGGGGCTGGGTCGTAAAGCGAAGTTCGGCATTTCTGTCCCGTCTTACAGCGGCCGTAACTGCCACCTCTGCGTGCTGTTACGGGCGTCTGGTGTGCGACCAGTGCACGGGGCAGCGGTGGCGTCTGGCTGTGGGGTGTTTGATAGCCATGAGAATTCCGGTCCCATCCGGCCCGCATCCGAGTTTTCCCCGCTCCAATCCGTTCGTAGGCCAATCCGGGCCAATCTGTTCGCATACCACGATTGTCAATCCAAAACCAATCCGTACCCTAGAAATAGGGATGACTTAATCGGCCATGGAAATCCGAATCCATGTTCGGAACCCAAGCAATTCGAACATGTGCCCAATCCGCGAAATGTCGCATGATGCACTTGCAGGCATAGGCGTCGAAAGCGGCGGGGGAGGGCGGGCATGCGGGCGACCCGTCCCCTTACCGGCAAATCAGGGGGACGTTCTAGGTTATCGCCAGTCCGGGAACCACCCCTCCCCCGTAAAAACTCCTTGGCGACGCCCCTGCGTGGAGGACAGCAACAGCGTTCAAGCTTTGAAAGCTGTGGTAGGCATATGGAGGCTTGGTGCTTTAAGATCAGCTTAGGATCTAGCTTTTGACTAGATTCGCTTCTCATACCGCCTTTTCAGAAACCGGTGACGAACGAAGTAAGAAACGGCTTCTATTATTCCGTGCTTATTTATCTTTCATTCCTTTTGGCTTCGTATGTTCTTGCGCTGCATATGTGCTTGTTGGGCTTATAGAGCATATGCATTTAGGGAGAGCTGTAACATTAGTTGAATAGACACAAATCTTATCGAGAAAGGTTCGGGTATCATCTGAAAACAGAGACACAGTGGTACTGTGCAGCGGGTGGTGCCTCCCCGCCCATTGCCCCCCGCCTCAGTGCCAGACGGTCTGGCACCCAGCCGCCACTCCACTCCAGCCGTGGCAGTCAGGCGCTCGCAGGCCCATGGCGTGGGAAACACACTGGTGGCCCAGATATGGGTCGTTAAAAGTGATGTGGGGCGGAAAATAGGGCGGAGCTGAGGCTCAGTCGGCGTGTTTGGAGGCAGAAATCTGAGCTCACAGCTGTTCGCCGCTGGAGGCATGGCTGGAATGGACGGCTGGTGCGGTCAGCCTTTGTCTCCGTTCTCCTCGTGGTCAGTTTGGTCCGTAGATGCTGATCGTTTGCTGCTCCCCCCACTGAACTCCACTGCGTTGCATGCAGCTGGCGCGCCGCATCTCTGGGAGGCTCTCGTCTGGGGCGCGGTGTTTTCCCCGGAAACGACCCTGGGGCTGGCGATTGTCATCTGTTTTTGCTGCGTTCAATATGTCTCGGCCGCGACGTGGCCTCGGTCCGTGGAAGCAGAGCTGAAGCCTGTTGTGTGGGGGTGACGCCCACCGGATTGAAGCTGCTTTGAGCCGCGTTATTTGTGCGCCCATATACGAAATCATTTTCCACCAGACGGCTGCGGGCTGAAGAGGCTTCAGCTTGGGTGATGTATCGCGCCGATTTGTATGCGCCATGCTCAGCCTGGCCTTGTCCAGAGGAGCGTTTGCACAGAACCACAGCCCGACCGACTGTCACCAGTGCGCAGGGGTGCAGAATTGTGAAAAAGCTTCAGGATGCTGTCCTGAGCTGACTGATGAGAATTTTACTGCGCGGGAGGAGAGGACAGGAGGAGCATAAGTGCAAAATAAGCGCATAGAGAATGGATAATTTTCCAGGGAATCATCAATCTAATCTGTACTCCGTTCATGCGTCCCTTTTTTCTGTGAGCCATAATAGTAAGCCGGACTTAAACGTGGCTTAAATACTTTAGGAGTGCTTTCCTCATTCTGGGAGGCTCGCGTAACACCCCAAGATTATTCAATTCTACACGCCGTTTAGTCAGACATTACCAGCCCTGCTAAAATGCTCTGTTTTTATCGCAATGATGCTGATCACTATCTCCGGATCACCGCCCCTTTCACGGCGGGCGACTGCTGGACACAAGCAGGACTGGTCCTCAGTTCATCTTCTCGTCAAATGCGTATTCTTAGAGCCCCTTCTTGCGGAACATGTCCTCTGCGCCTCTGGTATCGCTGTGAGCTCTCAGAGAACGTTATATTACTGTATCCGAGAAACCCTCGTCCGTCAGACCCATGCCCGGTATCTGAGCCGCTTTAGTATAACGAGTACCCTGCGAGGCCTGCTCTGTGATCCGTCACCTTCATGCCAGGCCACCGTCCGCCCGCCGTGTAATTTAGCCTGGCAGGGTGTTACCGGATGTGTTGGAGAACACCGTTACAATCGACGTTTTTGGGAAGATCTGTGGCGAACCAGCAAATCTGGAGTTATTTTGTCTCTAAAGAGCGAATCATTTGAAGGAAAAAGTGAAATGTTTGTGTTCGGCTTGGGTAAAGTCATCCACGGCTTAAACGGCCTTCTTAGCCGCTTTATATTTGTACTGAATACCTTTCAGGGCCTGTATGATTTTTTTAGAATAAAATTCTAACGACTTCCTTGGCCCCAAGAGCAATTAACCGGACAAGAAATCAAGCTTTGCGAAAGCGCTGAAAAGGGGAGTCGTGCGAACGGGGTAAATAAGATGCCCTCCCCGTTTAATTAATAAGCTGTCTACTCGCACGTCACGCTTGCTCGTTTGTTGACGCTGAGGTGGTCGGGGGCCTATCAGCTGGTCTGATGCTCCTGCAGTTCGTCTTAGGTCCCTGAGCGGGTGTGGGCTCCCTGGAGCTGATGGTTAGGCTCCTTATCTTTCCTAGCGCTCCTGAATTGGTATTGGATCCTCTGAGCTGATGTGGGGCATGGCAGGGTAGGCTATGACCGGCCCATAAGGTGATTAGTTCCTGAAATTTGGGGGCCGTTTGAGTCAGGGCCCTTTCTTTTCCTACCACTCCCTCGCCCCTGTTATCCAGTGGTGTTAACGAGATAGGGGATACAAGAGGATATATGCCATTTCTCCTACATTTCTAAAGAGACACTTACATACACGGTATCCCTGCTAATGTGAGCGTCCGTTATCTGGAATATTTGTAGTACAAATGCTGAAAATTTTAAATTTTACAGAAAATGGTAGACTCCGTGGTCAGGGCCAAGATGGTAGACATGTTGCACTGTACTGAAGGCTGGCTGGCGTCCTAAAAACCATCGCCGTGCGGCGAGACATGTCTTTTCAGGCATGCTGCCAGCCCCGTGTAATAATAAGAGATGGTCCTTATTACAATAAAATGAATTTGATTTCTTGAGCATGCAGATATGTTTTTAACAAAGGGCTTAACATATGCACGCAAAAAATACCAGACATTTTTGGATACCAACCTTTTGTATCACACCTGAGGAATATATTTACATGTAGTCAAGCGTACGAGAAATATTGAAAAGATGCTTGCAGTTGCCTTAGAACGTTGGAAATGCACCTTATGACTCTCCGGCCTACGCGTCTCAGGGATTATGAGTTATCACTGCGAAGCTAAATATCAAACCAAATGTTCAAAAGTCAATCACAACAGCACAACTTGCCACCACTACCTCACCACAGAATATCAGTGCATTGGCTCCGCCACAGTAACATGTTCTTGTGATTTGCAGTGATGCGCGATGTCTTCAAGACCATCCCGGTAGACACGGTGGTTGCCGCTGGCGAGCGCGCCGTTCTCCACTGTGCACCCCCAAGGGCGACCCGCCGCCCACCGTCCGCTGGAAACTGGCCGGCCAAATCGTGGATGTCTCCACCACCGACAGGTGAGCCCCATTCTGGGCACTCGAATCAGCCTGAAGCTTAACACGTGCACTGGAGCGGCCTCGAGAGCTTTACGCGCTGTGAAACTCATCCCACTTCTCTAATCTCGGTAACTTTGGTGCCCGGGTGAAATGTTTCTGGTGGCCATAAACACCTCTTAACTACCTTCAGTCCGACGTTTGAGCAGTTCAGACCGTATTCAGCTTTGGGGTGGAAATATTTGAGGAGGTTCTGTGTAGGGCTGGCCTGCCATTGGCTCAAATTTAGACCTTCAGCTTTGGTGGACCATTATTTTTTATGAATATGAACCTTCTCTACCACTACTATTGATGTTTTCCCCTGCGCGCGGGCTGAAAATGCATGATACCTCTAAACGGCTTCGACTTTCGATAGATCCAAAAAGCTCGATAGTTCAAAAGGTTCTCCCCCTTCTTTCGCGCGGAAAAAGAAGGATAAAACTAGCCAGAGTGTAGTCTTTCTTAAGATGACTTATTTTAGTGAGTTATCATGAATCCAATGACGAAGTATCCCTTATAACACTTGATACTGATTTCTTAACACCCGTCGTACTTGCCCTGATAAGTTGAAACTTGCTTTTACATTGGACGGCAGAAATTCCACACACGTGTACAGCAATTAAGAAAAGAAATTTTAGCGTGTCTCAACCATTCAATGCATGCCGACGCCGCCGGGTTCATAAGGATGAAGCGGAACGGTATTCATCGTTTGGACTCGGATCATCAGTTTTAATGGTGCAGTGGGCTTTTCTTCATAAATGGAGACATTGGTCGGCTCACCTGGAAGGATCAAATCATACTGGTGAATCCAGGGGTGAGATCTCAAAGTGGGAGTTTTCTCAAACATCCTGATGTTTCTATTTCGTTTAAAAACATTTTTATCATGATCTTGAGCCCTCAACTGCCTCCTTTTCTCCCTCAACCGCCAAAAACATTGTGTATAGATCCACCACCGCAAAAGTAAGGCTATTCGCTTCCATAATAATACTATCCTGGTGTTCCAAGTGTTGAGAAAGGCCACCTTAGACCATTGGGGGATTCAGGGGCGGGGAGGAAACAAGTCTTTTTTTGTTCCGAACCTTGTGGTTTTCTCTGGCTTTCTTAACCCTCGCCCCACCGCGGGGCCATCGATGGCCCCCAAAGGTTTTTTAGGGATAGCAAAAAACAAAACAAAAAACGACGAGGCGCAGCACCGCGGTTGATGGCTCTATCTCTCGCCCCATCATTTTCCCTCGATCGATGAATTTTTTACTCCGGGTCGAGGTTAACCAAGGTCACCTCACTTCAGCTTTTGAGCTCTACCATAGCTGCATTTCTAAGGCGATCAATTTGGAACTTTCTACACTTAATGATCCTCCAGGGTCTACAAAATGTATATCCGGGATTTTTCGATTTCGTCACCTGAGGCCAGGTCACGAGGTGACCTCTCCCATTGAAAAGGCATGAGGAAAAGCTGTCTTATGACCTAAAAGTCACACAAATTATTGCAAATGCTTATATTGCTTAGCAAAGGGTCCCTGGACACCCTTTTACGTACCCCAGGGGCGATCTTTTCCCTTTGACCTATTTGAGGTCATCACATGTCACCAGATGTAAAAACACAGTATTTTTACGATAACCGTTGACCTAATCAAGCTAGAGCATTGAAATAAACGTAATCGTGTATGTGTCAGCGCTGGATTTCATTTGATATACGGCAAGGCTACTTTCTGACCTTTCGTATGGCCTTTTCGTTTTATAGGTCATATTAGGTCGCGAGGTGACCTCTGGCAGTCAAACCACTGGCGGGAGGTCATTATTTTTCCCATAGTAGAAAAGGTCAGGTATTTTCCTATCAAATGAATTTTACCAAGCTGCAATAGCTGTAAGGGCGTGAGAGCTATGCCCAGTTTGCTTAAGCATTGCATATATGCACTAACATATATTTTAGCGTAAATAGCCTATCGTGACTTAACATGACTTCTGGAGGTCTAACCATTGGCCTAAGCAATTGAAAACGTGAGGTAATTTCTTACCGAATATACACAAGCTTTCTAATGCACTTTGCAGATTTGCGCTAACCTTCAATTGTCGGAGTAAGAGGGGGCATCGATCCCCCGGTCGGGCGAAGGTAGCGCTGGAACCTTGTGGGGCGCGGGTTAAGAAACGTTATGTTTTCATGCTTTGTTAGTTAGTTAAGGGCTTTTTATAAGGCGTTCTGTGCTTTCATGCTTTCAATTATCCTGACCTTTAAAAATCTTGATCCCTTAGAAACCGTCTAGTTCTGTCTCTGTCACTCTATGAAATGTCAGTGACTATGTGAACGGTGTCGAACCACCTTAAATCTATTCGGTGAGACACAATGGCGCTTGTGAAAGCTGCCTTTGATATGGTGGAATGCATCATAAAACTTGTTCACTGAACTAATTTTACCGCTCAAAAACACTCAGAAACTCTTACGTTCTTATGATGGGCGGGAGTATACTGCGGAGTGGACATAGTGGCCCACCAGTTGCCGCTGCTGGGAGCGGCGTCGGCGTCAACTCCGAGCGTGCCGACTTCTCTACCCATCTCATTGGCTCCGCTCGAGCCCGTGGCCTGAATCACGACCGGAAAGCCCTGCAGCGGCAACCGCGCGCGGCCCCAACCCGACCACAGCCTGAGGGCACGCTCCCCTCGCGGCACGCGCTGCATCAGGGCCGATTTCCGGGGAAGACCGCAGCAGCAGAGCGAGAGCAGCGTATTGATCCTCTGCTCGGCATCCTGACGTCTGTTTTCGCAGATGAGGGCCGCGGTGCCAGACTGGAGGGCCTTCGAGGGTGCTTGACGGACACTTTTCCCCTAGGTTGCAGCTGACCGTGCGATAATGAATGTGGCGATTTCGTGGTTTCGTTGCCGGGTACAGGCCAGAAAACATCCAAGCATGCCATTATCATTTGGAAGAACTTCAGGCGAGTAAATGCTTTTGATTTGTTTGTTTATTTATCTGAGGTATTACCCAAGGGAGGACCCGAAGAAAGACAAAGTGCAGAACATAAAATAAGTCTAATACAAAATTTGTCATTGTTTAAATATGTCTTGCGGGACAACAGAGCTTTACAATGTAAACTTTGAGCTGTTTTTTACTGAAACCTGGTACCGTACCTTTCTTTTTGTAATTTCCTATCTTGCTATCCTCTGGAAATATTGTTTTCTGTTGGATTTTGGAGAGAAATTGGTTTAATATCGACGTAAGTTTTGCCTAAGTCAATTTTCTTATCATTTTCGTGCGGTATCGTCATCTTGGAACGGCTCCCTGAACATTTGTACCCGGCCGAATGGTCGACTAAACAGGATAACCAAAATCATCCGACGGGATAGCGGTGGTCACATTTTGGTGGCAACGGAGAATACCGTAATTGCCTGAGATACTGTGCAAAACGACTGGTTATGAGAACAGCACAAAAGTCATTCTGGATAAATGGTATCCCTGTAAAATATAATATATGCACTCTTTAGGCATTCATCTCAGTTAGTATAGGGAGAACATTAAGGGACCGTGGTGTCGATCGCCGTCTCAAGGCTCTGAGAAAATACCCGCTCAAATGGCGGAGGCTGGAGTGACTGGGGACCGAACCAGCATTCAGCTTGCTGTCCGGTGACCTCACCAGATCAGCATTAGTCGAACTGTTGTTATCGTCCCCAACTATCCAGTGGTATTTGGGGCAGATGGGTAGAGGATGTGTGGCTCAGTGGATAGGGCGTCTGTCTCCTCAGTCAGAAGTCCCGAGCTCCAGTCCCGGCGCATTATCAGAGTTAATGTAGCCTGCATCCCCAGAGGCTTCCAACTAGGTGGAATTGGTGACGCCGCGCGGCCAATGCGGTTGGTGGGTCGTCAAACCAAATACATATATAGGGGACTTTGTAGGACTTATAGGACTTTGTAAATACCAGAAAAATCCTCTGAACCACTGGTCCCGGGTTCAAGTCTCGGCAACGCTTCTTAATAAGTCGGCCTAATCCCCAAATCCCTCTCAATAAAGTGAGCGTTAGCGACGCCGTATAACTTTGGCAGTTAGTGCGTTGTTAAGCCCCAAAAATTATGAAACCAAACAAATCAGTCATTATTTGACAGCTGGCTTATCAAGAGTTATGGCTAGATCCTAAGGTCCTGATTACAGGATTCATCCGCTCTAACTGCTAAATCATCCCGGAGGACGATTGTTCTGCGTTATAAACGATTTGTACTGCTCGATTTCCCAGTCTTCGTGACAGGCCCTCCTCTGCAGTCGTTACCGACGTAGCATATCAACCTTGTGTCATGCCTTTCAAGTCGTGAACAGCCGTTTAAACTTCTGTCGTGCTCCGGCGTGTCCTCAGGCTGCGTATAACCGTACTAAATTGTGCCGTGCCCTCAGGTTACGGATAGGAGGCGAAGGCGACCTGATTGTGGAGAGTGCTACCGCGGCCGATGCGGGACGGTACACTTGCGAAGCCCATAACTACGCCGGAATGCACCGTGAAACCCCATCTGCCACCCTCTCCGTACACAGTGAGACTCTGTCCGCCACTCTCTCCGTACACGGTGAGACCCTGCCGCCACCCTCTCCATACACCGTGAGACCCTGCCGCCACCCTCTCCATACACGGTGAGACCTTAATTAATTTTTGGGGCTTATCGACGCACCAACTGCCAAGGGTCATATGGCGTCGCCAACTCTTTCCCTGTTGGAAAGGTATTCTCGGGAGCCAGCTTGCTCCTTGTTCAGGGAAGCCGCCGGGCCTTGAACCCGGGTCGGCTGCGTGGCAGACAGCTATGCTGACGACTCCACTACCGCGCCCCCACGGTGAGACCCTGCCGCCACCCTCTCCATACACGGTGAGACCCTGCCGCCACCCTCTCCATACACGGTGAGACCCTGCCGCCACCCTCTCCATACACGGTGAGACCCTACCGCCACCCTCTCCATACACGGTGAGACCCTGCCGCCACCCTCTCCATACACGGTGAGACCCTGTCCGCCACCCTCTCCGTACACGGTGAGACCCTACCGCCACCCTCTCCATACACGGTGAGACCCTGCCGCCACCCTCTCCACACACGGTGAGACCCTGCCGCCACCCTCTCCATACACGGTGAGACCCTACCGCCACCCTCTCCATACACGGTGAGACCCTGCCGCCACCCTCTCCATACACGGTGAGACCCTGCCGCCACCCTCTCCATACACGGTGAGACCCTGCCGCCACCATCTCCATACACGGTGAGACCCTGCCGTCACCCTCTCCATACACCGTGAGACCCTGCCGCCACCCTCTCCATACACGGTGAGACCCTGCTGCCACCCTCTCCATACACGGTGAGACCCTGTCCGCCACCCTCTCCGTACACAGTGAGACTCTGTCCGCCACTCTCTCCGTACACGGTGAGACTCAGGTCCGCCACGCTCTCCGTACACGGTGAGACTCTGTCCGCCACTCTCTCCGTACGTATAGTGTTACATACTTAGGAACTGAAAATGTTGTGTGTCCTGAGCAGTCAAGGCGAAACCGGCTCTGCGGTTGAATAATTGTTGCTCTGAATTTGCTAAAGGCTTAGTGATTTTTAAACCCAATTCGACGTGTTATTGCACTTCTTAAACTTTGCAGTAACCTTATCGGCCCGAAATCGGTGTAGAGTCTATATGATGCCCCTGAACCATTGCGGGCCGACCTGTTTAGGAATTCGTAAGTGTTTGCCGTACTTACTTTGAAAAAAGCTAAGGAGTTTTAGCCCGTTTTTGTATCAATTTTTATTAAGGTCGCTCCAAACAAACATAATTGCTCAATTACAAGGAACATTGGCATGGGTGTTTAGCGATCCTCTTCACGGGACCAGATGGAACACGGAAGGCGGTTTTCCCGCCGTCGCGTGGGGATTGAACCACATTGATATATACCGTCTTAATCTGGAGGCTGACAATGAAGCCACATCACCATTCGGCCTCCGTGGTGGTCAGTAGTACCAACGAGCCGCCTGCAGTGCACGCGACAGCGTGCCGAGGCAATACCCTTCTCACTGAGATCAAACCAGTGCCAGGCTTGGTTGATTTCTACCGTTTGGCCCGGAACAAACGTTTTCACTGGAGATGGAAATAGGTGTCGTATAATTCAAAGGTTAATGCTGCATGTAGAGCTAACGGAATGAGACAGTGTGATTCATATTAAATATATGTTGATGGCATCAGTTGAATATTTTTTATAAGGAATTTTCGATTGCCCTACGGCTGTCTTTGTTAGTTCAGAATTGACGTTAATGTCAGTTCCTGGTCATCAAGTAGTCACTAGCTGACCAAGAGAGCTGTAACGCCTTCCAAATCTCCCAGAAGATGAAGCATTTCACCGATGTCAAGAACAGATATCAAGCCTGCTTGTAAGGTTAATCCTAAACAATGTATAAAATCATGGAAGGCAAAGTTTGCCATGGACACTGGTGATCGTCACTAATTTCAAAGATACCAGTTTTGCAGAAACATGTTTCAATTCCATTATGTTGTTAAATGAGCCGGTACTTTTCCCCTTTTCATGAACAAAGGCTAAAATTGGTACTTTTTCAGTTTCTAAACCGATGCAGAGCCTTCCTGCTTCGGGAATATTTTTCATTTTTCCATCTCATCTGAGCAGTATAGCAAAATCTGTGCATTTCCTTTGAGCCAAATGCTGTCCCGTAAGAGCAGATGCTGAGAGAATCTGAAGGCTGTCGCCAACCAATTGACAAAAGTCATCATGTATGGAAAAATATATATTTTCTAGAACGGAAGGTGTCGCACAGAAAACTTGTTTTTAACAGCCTGATGAATCATTTTTCAGCTCGTCGATGTGACATATCAAATTCTGCCATGTAGGTCTGAGTCGCACGTAAATAGTTTCTGTGCTCAAAACTGCTGTGATCTTGAAATTATGAGTCAGTGGGTTTTTTCGCCTGTGTATAGACATAAAACTCGTGGCGGATACACGAAAACTGAAGAAAATTAAAGGCTAACCCACGCTCTAAGATGAGCTTTTTTGGTTTTCGTTTCCAGAGTGGGGCATTATGGGGCTTGGCTTGACTAGAGTTTTGCTTTTGATTTGGCTTCCGCGACGCGTGTCGTTAGATCAGTACTTTATTTTTAATAGAAATTGATTTCCCTATTTTCTCTCAAATGAAAGCGGGGTGCCTATTTTGCTCCTAAGAGCGTCAATCAATTTCCTTAAAGGCACCGGAAGTTTGATATTCAGACTGATGAACATATTACTCAAAGGCTATATATTTCAAATGGTTTGAGCTAGAACTTAATGAAGACTATGATTGGGAAAAGTAACCTTCCAATGGGCTCGTTGAGAGCTCTCAGGTGTTGAACTTTTTAACGGAATTCGCAGCATGACTACGAACATGCGAATGTCATCCCATTACAGTCCAAAACGATGCGTAGTGCTCTGCAAGCCCCAACAAAACATACATCACTGGAAAGTTCTTGATGAGCCAATTCAACGAGTTCTTGAATGCTTACATCGCTTCCAGCGTTCGCTCATCCTCTAAAAACTGCATATTTTGGTGGATTATGCCGTCCAGTGGCTGATACGAGGGCAGCTAGGGGGCTGAAGCCTCCCCGGCTCCGGAAATATCAGAATGCCTATGATAACTGCATAGCCGTAGGCTGTTCTCGGACTATCGCGAGGGAAGTTAGAGCTTCCTAGCCCCCGCCCCAAATGAAGTCCCGGATCCGGCAGTGATGCCCAGGGTGCAACTTGCAATATGTGGTAGCGTACTTCCAACATAGATTTGAAAAAAAACTTACATTTTACAAGTGTTCAGCCCATTGACGTGCAGTTACCACGGTCACACAGTCACCCATGAACCCATTTCGTCAGAGGGTTTATGTTTGAGAAGTCAGCGGGCGGTGAGGTTACGTTTGTTGTGACATTCCCGCCCCGGGGCGGAATCTCGCGGCTCAGCTGTTGCCGCGCGGCGGCAGCGGCGGCGTGGTGTGGCCGGGCGCTGTCGGCTGGCGGCAGGAGCCAGGCCGGCTGTTGACGGCCTCCGACCCGGCTGTATTCCGCCTGCGTCCCTGCGGCGGCCTGCGTCTGCGTCCCGCCAACTCTTCCGCTGTCGCTCCCGGGTAGTGGTGTCAGATGTTGGACGTCGCTGGTGATGACGTCACCGATTTACGGCCTTTTGGGATCAGTACTCAAGGAAGCCGGTCGGAAGCTAGATTGTATGTAGTAAACCCTATGTGATTCGTGAAAATTCCTCGGGCTACGAGCTGCCAGAGTGTTTTCCAGCTTTGTTAGGAGCGGCTGGGCGCGGCTGCCGTTATAGTAGCCGTGTTGTTCATTTGCCGGGTGAGCTGGCAGTGGTCGGGTGGGAGCCATCACAAAGGCACTCAACCGTCTCACTCGTCTGCCAACGACCGGGCCTAGACGCACCCTGAAGAACGGCTGCCGACGGGAGGGTCGTTAGTGTCGCCGCGGTGTTGACGTGATGGAGAACATGACACTGCTGATGCCGCCGGGGTACCCGCACAAGTTTTACAGCCGCCAGAGGGCGTGATACGACGCTGGGGGCGCGAGATAGCCACTGCGGCTGGAACGCCATGGAAATACGATTCGGCAACCGCAGGGCAGAGACTGGACGGCACTCCACCCAAAATTCGGGGATTTTGGGGGAGCTGGTTAATACTACTTGTACCTGTTACTACCTATACATTCATACCATTTCAATGCATGTGTTCATAAATTCTTTAGCTGTCATACGTATTAAAAATATTCATTTGTACTATTTGATTTTAGCTTAATTATATAAACGTATCTGGAAGGTGGCTGGTTGCAATGGCGAAAAGAATCATAGTTAGAATTGGTCGCCAGGTAGACTGGGAAATACAAAATACTGGCGACAGCTTTGGAGCGGGCTTCTCCAGATCAAAAACAGTTTCCTCACCTCACTACTATACAATTCAAACATCTGGAGCAGAGACAATATTTTGCATCCAAATAGCGCACCAGCCTAGTGAAGACAGCCGCACTGTGGGAAACGGGGAAGCGCGCCGGCGTCAGTCAGACCGTGAAGAATGCGGTAGCTGTCTATCAAACCGCTTTGGCTTGCCACCGATGCATTAGCCACACCAGCAGAAGGAAAGTCGTGCAGAGGGCCGTAACTGAGAGCAGAGGCCGGGAGAATGCACCAGCACTGGAACAAAGAGCAGCGCCTGCCTCCAGGGAGAGCTTGGTATAACTCGCTGCAGCTAACTTGTTGATGAGCTCAATATTGTGTGAGTCGTCTCAACTTTGGCGCACTGCTCAGCGGCTGGGTCTGATTCTGAATCAACTCATTTTGTTGGGTTGGTGATGATTCGGCTCTGACCCAGAAAAATTTCGGAAATAAGCCGATTTTACTCGATCTCAGGCAAAATCCGAATTAGAGTCGAATCTGACTCGGGGTTGATAAACAAGTTTGCATTCAAGAAATATGCTTTTCTTTCAATAACATGTAAGCGAAAATTTTATTTATAAATCTGTCAATTAATTGGATGAAATATTGATCATTTTTGGATTAAAAAATTTGAATTACCTATTAATGTTTGGTAATGAAAATGAATAAAATATGCATCACACTGTGGATATCCGTATGCTTTAGTTTCTCAACCGATAGATATGACCATCTGACCTGGGTATTGTAAGTGGATCCCAACGTTTGCATATCATTATCATATTATTTACAATAACCTAATCATAATGATTGCGTAAATTTAATTATTTTGTCAATGATTGCCAAACTACGCATGTACGTGGGCAGATGTCAGTTGGCGGCATATGTGAAGACTCCGAGTGTGCTGGCCTGTTTTGTAACCATTCCAGCACCGTTAAAGTCGGCCAGAACCAGTGACCTGAGAAAACTGCGACGTGAAATGGCAAAGTACAACTAGTGAGTGTCGTGGTTCGGATTTCCGAAGGATATCCGAACCGCTGGCCAATCCAGTCAGATCGGTTAAAAATAAATCAGAATTTGCGGTCTGGCTGCAGTTTTTGGATTCTGATTTTTAGCCATCAGCTCTTGTGCTCAGTTTGGAAGTTCCCTATAGTAATGCCAGTGTTGTTTGCTATTGAGCTCGAAGTAGCTGTGTTGGCTATTCAACCACAGGATGCATATATGGATGTTTAGATAAGTGCAGGAAGCACTCATACTGAGCTTTGTGATTTAGATCGGACTTCGATTGATGATCAGAGTTTTAAAATGAGTGCTTCTGACCCCTCATGTTCGGTACCCTCCTGGCTGGTGGATTTCGGCCGTGGGGTGCCGATTTTCTAGAACATGGAAGAAGGCCTTGTAAAGATAAAAGCCTTGTAATGTTTTTGTGCGGGGAGAGGGGGTGGTTAAGTGCAGGGAAAAATGTAAATGGAGCTGGATTTACCGAGAACATTTCGGAGCGACCCAGGTAGGATCAGAATATTCTTAGCCATGACAAACTCAATACAAAACCAGGCCTGACCTGGCTGTATGGCCACTTAACTAGGTCCGGCGGATCGTTCTGCTCTCGGCTTCCCTGATTGGACTAGCCTAAAGTCCACGCCGACTTCTCTTCCCCACACGGCAGTGAACTGGCCTCCCCTGAGGCAGACCACTGACGTTTCTGTTCCCCCTCACCAGTTCGGCCTCAGCTGCAGCAGCAGCCGGAGGACGCTGCCGTGCTGGCTGGAGGCTCGGTGGAGCTGCGCTGCGGCGTCAGTGGAGATCCGCCGCCCTCCGTCTACTGGAGGAGACAGGACGGACGCATGCCGGTGGGACGCATCAACGTCCTGCCTGACAAAACCCTCCGCATCGAACAGGTACGCGCTGGCAGCCCTTTTTGTTTGGGGTCTGTTGCTATTTGTGTTGTTGTTATATGTCTGTTGGTATTCCTATGTGGTCATTTCGCGCCCCAAGCACCGCTGTGGTTATTTGTAATGTTAGGATCCTAAGGCCATCAATTTTTCGTTTTGAAGGATTAAGAAAGAAGATGCTTGACAGAGCACAATGTCGATCAAGACTTTGGGCATCGAAGCTTCGAAACTTTGACGCTTCTGTCATTCTAGCTCGAGTAAAAGTGTATTCCATGCAAACTCCGAGCATTTCTTTACAGAGGTTCGGCAATACAGAAATCTCAGAGTTTACCTCTGTTATCTCCGGATCGGACCAATAAACTAATTCAGAAAGCAGCAATTATTGTATTGGTCTGCTGTCCCAGACCCCGACGGTTACGCGACCCCGGGTCCCGACTACTGTAGGGCACGAACTTTCATTCCCTGAGCTGGCTGGCCATCAGCTGACCGGCACAGTGCCTCGGGGCATCAACTCCGACCAGCAAGACAAGTGTCAACCTGTCTGAACTGGGGGCAGACTCGCCCCGTGTTGCTTGGGTGTTCAAACAGAATGCGTGGCGTTACGGAATGTGACGAATGTAACGCAGACACTCAGAAACGCCACACGGAGGGTGAGCCAGTGTCAGGTGCCAGCGGTGACGGACGCCGCTCTGTTCTCTGCTGATGAAGTGGCCGTTCCACCAGGTTCAGTCGGAGGACGCCGGCACCTACGTCTGTGAGGCGGACAACAGCGTGGGCAGCATCTCGGCCACAGCCACCATCAGCGTACTCTGTGAGTGGCCGCGTGTTTGTCTGTGAGTGGCCAGTGCTAGGCTGCATGGTTCAGCCCACGGTTTGCCATCTTCCGCTCGAAAGGACTAAAATGTGATATCAAAGTAATGATTAATTAAGCAAGAAATCGTATCGATATCTGATGGCTACTTTCAGTTAGATAAGAATTCGACTTTTCATCAAGAGTCTGCTAATTGTCTTTGAAAGTGTTTTTAAGCCCTCAGCAGAAGTGCCGGATACTCTTTTTTATCAGGCAGATGTTACTCTATGTGTGAGCCACCACCACCGATTGCGGATGGTCTCAGAATAGATCTGGCAGCATTGAATTGAGCATGTGGCAGCGCGCAATGGTGACTTGGGGTTGAGCAGCCGATGGATGGCCGAATATGGGGTCTATTACGCCCACATGGTGTACCTTAAATCACCAGTCTGAGGGCCGTTACGCTCAGGCGTGCCGATATTTTTCGTCGGTTCCCGGGCACTTATCGTAAGCGGTGGATTAAATTGGAGTGGCTCTGGACTGGCCTGAATTTCATATGCACGCTGTCAGCGTTGGTGCCTACCCAAGCGCCTGACATATAGGAGAAAGTGTATAAGCATAATGGCGACTACCGCTTAGAAAGTCTTTGTGATGGCCCCGTGTCCAGATCCTGCAGCTACCCAACTGACCCGTCCCAACCTCAAAAAGACGCCAGTAACCTTTCACCGTAAAAATGAGCTTGACGTGTGAGCTATGTCGACGTGAAGTGACGCATGCTTGAATTATGCTAGGCTATACTAGGTCTCTTTGGGAACTGTGAGTTGGGGAGTGGGGCTCTAACCGGCTCGGCGGGTGGGACTGGGGTGAGGACTCTGGCAGCCTCGGTGGGGTGAGGATTTCTGATCACCTCGGCTGGGGCTGAGTGAGTGGTGAGCTCTGACCGCTGCGGTGGGGTGTAAGTGAGTGGTGGGGGGGGGGATCTGGCCGCTGCGGTGCGTTGTGAGTTTGACCCATGCAGTGCGTCTGAGCCTGGCCGTTATAGTGCTGTATGAGTGGAGGACTGTGTCCGATGTTATGTAAGTCTGACCGCTGCGATGAGTGGGTCTGACGGCGGCGATGAGTGTGTGTATTGGGGTTTATAGGGCGCCTTCAGCATCTAGGCTATATCGCGCCCAAGGCTGCGATGAGTGGGTCTGGCCACTGGGATGTAAGTCTGACCGTTTTTGTTGAGTGCGAGTAGGGACTGTGTCCGCTGTTGTGAAGGTCTGACCGCTGCGGTATGGTTCTGACCGCAGTGGCTGCAGTGTAAGTCTGACCGTTTCTGTGTGGTACGAGTAGGGACTGTGACTGCTGATGTGTAAGTCTGACCGCTGTGGTGTGTGGCAGCACGTCCGTCCTTCTTGCGAGCGCCGGAGGACCGCCGCGTGACGCGTGGTTCTACGGTGACGCTGCCGTGCGTGGCGTCCGGCCGGCCGGCGCCCCTGCTCTACTGGAGCGGACCTGACGACGCCGGCCAGCCTCTGTTCGCCGGCCAGAGCAGCGGCAGGCTCAGTGTCAGTCAAGACGGCATCCTCAGGATCGAGGGGGCCAGCAGGGCCGACCGGGGCTACTACACCTGCACGGTGCTTAACCAGGCCGGCTCGGAGGTGGCCCGGGCTCACCTGCAGGTGAGGAACTGTTTAATTCTATTTAGATTCTGTGTATTATGTACCTCTACTCTTTATTCCCAGACTCGCACTTTGTGAAATTTCAGGGCCAGCATTTTAAAACGCGCATTGACGGGTTATGAGCCACCTTCGTTTTGACGGAGGGGTAGGGGCAGGCACCCCCAAGATCTCGAAAAGCACGCTAGCTAATGAAAAGCAATAAACGGCGTTATGTAGCCAGCACTAAGCTCTAAAGGAAGTTTTTGTATAATTTATTTTGTCTGGTCAAATGCAAGCTCACCAGAGGCCAACATAGGTCACCATGAGAATATTATGGGATGTAATGGAAATGCAGCTTTTCAGTAATAAAATCTGACGTAGGGAGCCCAAAACAAAAGTATCAACACGTTTAGAATTTCCTCAGCAAGCCGCTTCGAATTATATATAGCATGACCCTGACGATTTGACGATCAGGTCAAGGTTAAATTCGGTCAAAACACTTATCATTAGAACTTCATGATGAGACAAACCCCATGACATCAAGGTAAACATTTTATATAAATGAATTGTAAAGAAAATGATATTTATTTGTCTATAAGAAATCATCTCTAAAATAAATTCAAAGTTTACGTTCTGTTTGGCCGTTTGTGGTCCAGCCGTGTTGTCTGAATCCTCACATTTCCCATGCATCTTCAATTAAGACGTCATGGCTTGTATGAAAAGCGGAAGTGTTTATCCTTAAGGAAAATCCTTACACAAATTACCAAAACATTTTTTTCGTGCTTGAGGGGCCTATAATATGCTAATTTAAGACTGACAAGATGTTTACTGACCTGTCTCCTTTAGTCCTAGATGCGAAGTATACACACACACACACACACACACATATATACATATATATATATATATATATATGTATCTAAATCTATATAATACACCGGAATATTCTGGCACAAACCTCTTCGAAATCAGCATAATACGATAGATAGCATTCAGCTTATCACCATTCGTGGTCGTGCTGCACTACGACCGAGTATTTGTGATTTTGCCTACCGTATTAACTGATTCTGATGAAGTGTTGTGTCCGAATATAAAATCCTAGAACAAAAGATCCATTTCGCATCCAGTATTCGAAGAGGTAGGCCTGTGAACATCTTGTCAACTTATGTTTATGCTTGTCGCCTCAGCACTCCAAAATCTATCACAGTTTAAGATTGATAGATTAACCCTTCTACTTAGGATTAGGCCTTTTGGAGGTGAGCTCACTTGATTTGCACTGTTGGCCTGATCTGATACGACCTTGATCCAAAATGTTAACACAAGTTACAAAAAGATAAGAGGAAAAGTATGCGAATTGTGGTGGCGCTGCGCGCCGCCGTAATTGGCATACCTTTAAGGTCGTGTGCGAAAAACTCCAGGGGCAGTTACCCGCCCTGCCCCCCGTCAATGTGCGCGTTAAAAGCTAAGTATTAAGACCTTATTATATATTTTGTGTATGTCTCATTTGGTGGAAGAGAAGCTATGCGTTTTCTTGGGGTCCACCAGAATGTGTGATCGTTGGGGGTGGGTTTTTGTACATTTTTCAAGTAAAGGACCTAAGAGATGTATATTTTCGGGGTTTAAAAGTTTCAGGCGTTCGTCGTGAAAAGCTTATCCAGAGTTTGAGTTTCAACAGAATGACAAAAAAGACACGAGGTTTGGTGCAGTTATTTTGTGGATATCTCCGTAAATTATTAATTAATTACCCGTATAGCAGTGGTGGATCCAAGGGGGGGGTAAAGGCATTTTCCCACCCCCCAAACGGAAAAGTTCGGGGAAAAATTATGTTTTGCCCCCCCCAAGTGATCGACCGCCTTTTTTCCCCGCCTCCTTTTTAGTTTATAAGCAATATTTTGGTGCTTTAACTCAACTTCAAACACAACCAGTTAGTTCAGTGTAAATATGTGGCCTTGGATCGGAAAAAGTATCTTGAGCCCATATCTTTCAGCCTGTGGCGTTTTTCTTTTTTTGCTTTTTGCTTAAATAGCCAAGTCTGCCGGCAAGTCATATTGTAGCGCAATTGTTCAATGCGTGACGTTTTTTTGCTTTTTGACTTTTTGCCCCTCCCAAACCGACCGGCTGGATCCGCCACTGCCGTATAGTACATGATAAATGCGTGTGGACACATATTGGGGTCAATTGGAGCTCCAGAAAATAATGACATACAATCTTCACGGTCAGTTTCAAATGTGCGGAGATCTCTCCTAAAACATAAACCAGAAGTAGTGAAACATTTTTTGTAGAGGTATCCAACTAAAAATAACTAACTAGAGTCCACACAGTGAAACCCAGCCAGGCCGCCCATGGGAGCCCGGGTGGTGTGCAATTGAGCCTGTGGAGAAATCGAGGTTTCCTTGTCTCCCTTGTCCGGGAAATGCCGACAGAGTCAGTCCTCGGTTACATTCCGTGATAAGCCTCTAGATTCTTTTTTAGGGCTGCCTAAGGAACCAAGTGTAAGAGAGGAGCTCAGGTTTGCTACTGCGCTCAAGGAACCAATGAAGAGGTCAGAGCCCTTTCTCAGTAAGTTAATCACGATATTTTGGCTGCTACTTGCAAATGCACGGAGTTAGATGGAAAAAATTGGAAATGTATGAAGCGGAAGTGAGAAAGATTGACCCAAGTTTATGGTATGTCGATATGAACTAAGCTCGTTATGCTATAAACAGACTCTGTTTAATTCTGGCTTAAAACTTTGACATGTATTACCGGTATCACATCACCACCGGTATGTATTATCGTTATCACATCACCACTGGTATGTATTATCGTTATCACATCACCACCGGTATGTATCTCCGATATCACATCACCACGGTATCACATCACCACCGGTATGTATTATCGTTATCATATCACCACCACATATTCACCGGTGTCACATCAAAGTTGGAGTCCGTCTTTGGGGCACTGAGCCGGTAGAAAGCGCACAACAATAACCCATCCCCCCCCACAAGCTTTCAGGCAACTGCAGTTAGATTGAGAGCAGGGGCTGCTTGTGTGACTGCGGGCGTTAGACTTTATACGACAGCTGCGCAGTAGCTGTGTTTGGTGCATGTGCCACCAGGTGGCTGAGTCGGCAACGGTGGCGCCGCCGCCGGTGCTGGCTGTGGTCCCGGCCAACCAGACACTGCCGCTGAAGAGCCTGGCCCTGCTGCCCTGCCAGCCCGCCGGCCAGGGCACAGTCACCTGGCAGAAGGACGGAGCTCTGATCCGGCACGACAACCCGCGCACCCAGGTCGACCCTGTCGACGGCTCTCTCAAGGTGGATGGTGAGTGCCCAGCTCCCGGATCCTTATCGCCGCTCATCATCTTTTTCATTTCAGTACCTGCATGGCGCTGCCGTATTTTGTCGCCACTGTCTGATTGTGCCGCCTCGCCTAACCTCCGCCATTCTCTGTAGATCTGCTCATCTCCGACACCGGCACCTACACCTGCACGGTGACGTCACCGTCTGGTCAGACCAGCGCGTCCGCCCGCCTCACCGTAGCCAACCCCATCAACCCCAGCGTGCACTTCCAGCGGGCGGCCGAGCCGGACACGTACCCCTCAGCTCCGGGCCGGCCGCGGCTGCTGGACCGCAACGCCACCTCGGTGACTCTCAGCTGGCGGCCTGCCGACGCCGTGGGAGCCTCGCCGGTACGCGGCTACTCGGTGGAGGTGTACAGCCCGGACACGGCCGCCGGCTGGTGGACGGCCGCCCGCGGCCTGCCAGCCGAGAGGGCCAGCCTGGCCGGCCTGCAGCCGGACACCACCTACGTGTTCGGCGTTCGCGCCGAGAACGGCCAGGGCGCGTCTCCGCTGTCGGCGCTGTCTGTGCCGGTCCACACGCTGGCGGCGCCGCCAGAGGGAGCTGCTGCAGGACTGGCGGAGGCGGCCGCCAGACTGGCGGAGTATACCGTACAGCTGGAGAGCGGCCGCGCCGTCTCAGCCACGGCCGTCCAGCTCGACTGGAACGTGAGTGTCAGAACGTTCAGCTCTGCTGGAAGGTGAGTGTCAGACCGGCCAGCTCAGCTGGAACGTGAGTGTCAGAACGTCCAGCTCAGCTGGAAGTATCAGCCGTAGTTTGCTAAGTAGTGTGCAGCAGTCAGCTGGAACGTGAGTGTCAGAACGTCCAGCTCAGCTGGAACGTGAGTGTTAGCCGTCCAGCTCTGCTGGAACGCGAGGGTCAGCGGGCAGTCAGCTGGAACGTGAGTGTCAGCTGTTCAGCTCAGTTGAAACGTGGTATCAGCCGGAACGTGAGTGTCAGCCATCTAGTCAGCTGGAACGGCGCATGGCCCAGTACCGGCCCGGTTCGGGAACGTGGTGCTAACTTGTGTTCTTCCGTGCACGGATGGGTGTGTCTCTGGACGCTGTACAACCCTGGCTGTCGGTGCACCTTAAAACCCCAAATAGTATTATTATGGTTATATTTCGGGCTGGAGATGTGTAATAACCCACACACAGCAAGCATTAAGTTTCCGATCGCAGTTTTGGAGAAACCCAAGGGTGATCATGTCAATTTCCTTGTTTGCAGATTCTGACAAACGCCGAGTTTGTGGAGGGTTTTGTGATCCGGTACCGAGACCTGACCTGGGGTGAGCATGGCCAGCGCAGCATCCGCAACTCGGGAGCCAGTACCCACACCGTGTCGGACCTGAGGCCGCACACCTCCTACCAGCTGTTCATGGTGCCGTTCTACACGGGCGTGCTGGGGCGGCCGTCCAACTCGGTCACTGTCCGCACCCTGGAGGCAGGTAGGTGGACAGAGGTCCGGGTCAGCCACGCCACCGGGAAGAGAAACATGATGCGGAAAGATCACCTGGGGAGAAGGGAGGAGGGGTCACTTGAGAATAGGGCGTTAAAAAGAAGTACGCCTATGAAACGCTGTTGCTCCGGAAATGGTGGGTTCTGAGAGAAGCGAAGTATGAAATCATGAGTTGACTATATGCTCTGCGTAGCCAACAGCTGAGTTTATATCCCATAAAAACTGAGTGTTATTTTCCCTTCAAGCTGATGAGAGTAGTTTTTTTGTAATGATGAACGCTACCTCTGCTGCTGATACTTAACGGCTGAACGTGCATTTAGTGTTGTGGGGTTCTCGTTCAGAGGCTGTATTTATGTCTGATTTGTATCAATGCCAACCCCACGCGCGGGGCGTGATGTCGTTGGCTGTATCAGCGGTAGCAGTGTGACCCACCTGACCTGGTGCGTTGCGGTGGCCGCCCAGCTCCGGCCGGACCGCCGCTGGACCTCCACGTGCGGCCCGTCAACAGCTCGGTGGCGACGGTCCGCTGGCGTGCCCCGGCCCAGGAGGTACGCAACGGCGTCATCACCGGCTACCGGCTGCTGCTGCAGCGGGAGCCGGCCGTGCTCAGCTTCAACGTCACTGTCACCGCCTCCACACAGGTAAATCCACCCGGGACGCCCACCTGCCCGGCTCAGGTAGGATTGCCAGCCGCCCAAGATGGACGGGACTCCCAGCTCTGGTGGGACTCCCAGCCGCCAAACATAGGTGGTACTCCCAGCTCTGGTGGGACTCCCAGCCGTCAAACTATGTGGGATTCCCAGCCGCCCAGCATCGCAGCAGTATCGGCTCCCGGTAAACATCGGTCTGGCACACATATGCAACCTAATAATGTACCTTATTCCCTGTAATATTGAAAAATATTGTAAGATTGTCTAAAATATGTATGGTGAGAAGAGTCACCTTTCTGTGACTGTATTTCACGTCCTTCACAGTCATGCTCCCTGATCAGGCTATTAGAATCGCCGTATCCTGGTTTATGGTTATACTAATAGTCCCTCCCTGGCTCTGTTTTGATCTGCAGTTCACGTAAGTCGATTTCGCTTGCATTTGGTTGGCCGGTCGCGGTGCAGACGGCTGGTGCCGTGCCAGCTGACTGACGCTATACGGTGACCTGCACCGGCTCAGGTGCGACCAATCATAGGCCAGTTCGCAATCACCGCATCGGCAGCAGCTGTCTGCACCGCGGCGGCCCTTCTCCAGTTGCTAGGAACTTACATTTTTTGAAGACGTGGTGAATAATGCCTATTTAGTGAAATGAGCGGATCGAAAGGAATATATTGATGGTCGGGGAGCAATATTGTTGCATGCTTTGAAATGATTAATTGCTGTGGTGATGCCGGGGATTAACACGCGACGTGCCGCCCTGCTAAGCTGGTTGATTGGGTGGGCTGCAGTTGTGTACTTTCACGCTCTGTGTGTTCCCTGGCAGCTGGTACTGGGAAACCTGAGCGCTGGCACCAGCTACCAGATCCAGGCTGCCGCCCGCAGCGGCGCCGGCGAGGGCCCCCTCTGCCAGCCCGTCCGGTTCCAGACACCCGACGGTGGCGCCTCCGGCGGCGCGACAGGGAGCTCTGGTGCGCCCGATCCCCGTCTGGCCTCTCCTGTGGGCGATGTTGTGGGAGAGGTCTGGTTCATCGCGATGGTCGGAACTCTCACCCTGTTGGCCCTGTCGGTGTTTGTGGCCGTAGTCTACTGGAAGAGGAAACAGGACAAGAAGAAAGCTCTGGGCACTTTAACAGGTGAGAGGTGCCTCAACGGCCGCTGTTACCTCCCGAACGCTGTTTCTGCCCGCACCGTCCACCCCTCCCTCCACTCACCGCGACCTCCTATTCCTGAGACGTTGAACTGACTGGTTACGGCGCGTTAGTGCCCTACCCCCGTTTCCATGACATTGACCGGGACGGTTGCGATTTGTTAGTGCCCGTAACATTTGAATGGACTGTTACGATGTGTTAGTGCCCCCCCTCCCGTTTCCGTGACGTTTAACTGGACAGTTACCATGCGATTGGTGCCTCTGCCCGCCCCGGGACGTTTAACTGGACTGCTACGATGTGTTAGCGCCCTCCCCCGCCGCTTCTGTGACGTTTAATCGAACAGCTACGGCGCGTTAGCCCCCCCTCTTCTGTGACGTTTAATCTAGTAGTTACGGCGCGTTAGTGCCCCCCCCGCCTCCTCCGTTGCCATGACTATGAACTGAGACTGGGTGCGTTGCGTCAGGGCGTGCCGGTAAGCCGGACGACATGTCCCTGCTGCCGCCTCTGGGGGAGTGCGGCCCTGCCTTTCACCACGACTGGCACGGCCAGCTACAGAAGGAGCCACAGGAGAAGCAACTCAACTGCGGGCTGGGCCCCGCCCTGTCCGAGTACGCCGAGGTGGACGGACGCCACATCAGCTCCTTCCAGTCTGCGGCCTCCACCTTCCAGCAGGACCAGGTGGGCACTAGTCTTCCAGCTGGCTCGGTATGCGTCTCTGATAACTGTCCCATGGTCACCGTCACGCGTGTTTCGCACTAGCTTTTTTAAAACGCCAAACTGTTTTCTCGTTGTCATCGATAGCCTAGGCGTAGGAACAGCGGGCAGTGAGTAACCCCAATATTCACGATTCTGAACCATTAAAGTGTCGCGTTGGCTGGTTAGAAATGACTTTAAAAATGCTGCTTGGCTCCCGATGTTCGGGACGTTCCTTTACCTATGATAGGCCGTAGTGCTTATTCTATTTTTATTCTTGTGGCACAGGGGATGGAAAGCAATAGTAGCCAGTAAGCTCCGTGTAATATGTGTCTTAGAAGAGATGCGACGAGCCGTGTATTTTAGGGAGGGTTCATGGGTAAGAAATGTTATATATTTTCAATGTTAGATAGCTATACTGTATGACGTAGACAGATATTCATTTTTCCAATCGATATCGACGACTACCCTACGATAAAAATTGGATTTTTAAGGTGATACTTAGCTAACTGTGTGAATACCATTGAACAACTTAAAGCAGAGTTTGGATTGCTCAAGTTCTAGGCATCCTGTGAAATTTGATTGAGTGTTCCTTTTATTGCGTCAACTTTTGAATGCTATTTCTAAATACCATGAGCATTAAATGTACTCTATGCTCGTCTTAAAATATAACAAGATCCATGTTTGCAATACAGCACAATGTTCTCGTTTATCGGAAAATGTTTCTCTAATCTAGCACGAGTTATCATGCCCCGCCTTGGAAATGTACGAAAATGTATAATGGTTGTTGAAACCGGAGCCGCCGTCATCTCTGTTTGGCCAGGAGCCGGCACCATACGCCACAACCATGCTGGTGGGCCGTGGCTCCGCCCCCGGCTTCGGCCGCTCTCACGGCCACCGGACTGGCTCCGATGGCTCCGGCTCCAGGCGGCCCGGCAGCTCCGGCTCCGGCGGGAGCCACACCAGAGGTAACAGTGATGCCGGCCTGACTGCTGATCTGGGCGGGCTGCCTGTGCCTGCGAGACTCCCTGCTGTTTTTGTCGTTAAAATCTGGCTTCTTCGAGCGCTAAAGGTTTCTACAGGTAGAATCAAAACCCTTCGCATGATTTCATATCAATTTGAATCCGACAAACATAGACACTTCGTCTTACAAATTTGAGGGTATATATATATATATATATATATATATATATATATATATATATATATATATATATATGTGTTGTGCACTAAGAATGACGATGTCGGAAAGTTCGCATTATCAATGTTGTCCTTCGACTCAATACAAACTAAGTGAATGAAGAGCATCGATGTTCCCCACTCTACCAAAGGTTTGTGTCCACGCGCTTTCATTACGTATTGATTCCTTCTCAGAGAGAACACTAGTGGTACTGCTGTTGGGAGGTGGACATGTAAAGTTAAAAGTTCTTCAACCTGCGGCTGAGACGAAAATTCCCGTCTATAACTAAAAGCTCCTTTGATTTGGGCCCATTTTTGTCTTCCGCACTGCCTGGCTGCAAAAAGTTACGATTACTTCCCAAATTTGTTAGAAATCGAAAATATTTATGAAATGTGGCCAGTCTCCGTCTCATTCGATGCACACGACTTTTTGTTGTGGGATTAAGCCGAAATATCTACATTCTGTCTCAATTCAAGCGCTTTTCATGTTCCGTGCTATCAGGGAATGTTAAGCTCCAACCATCGAAAGTTCACATCACAAAACCGCTCACCTTGACAAAGTCACTCGCCATTACAAAGCCGGAGAGGCCCTGTCCTATTGTAACTACAAGCAGGTCATTCTTGATGAACTGGACTCGAATAGTCGGTAGTCACGTTAAACATCAGTGTCGTGGTCCACAGGTTCGCGGGCCGCCTGTCTAGACATCTCCGGCTGTGCTGGAGTGGAGCTGGACGAGCTGGCCCCACCTCCACCCATTTTCCCTCCTCCCGAGGTTGGCAGTGGCAGAGCCGCTCCGTTCTCACACCTGCCGCCGTTGGGCTCCTCCTCGTCGGCGCGTGGCACGGGCTCGCCGCTGACCCAGCGCCGCCAAGCGGCGAGCACGGGAAGTGGAAGTTCCCGATCAGCTCGCTCCGCTGGGGGCGCCAGCCGCTGTACAATGTCAGCGAGGAGAATCAAAGGCCAGCACCTGCCGATGATACTGATGACTACGAAGCGGTGCCTCTGATGACTCGTCAACGTCACCATGGTAACCGGTCTCGTCGGCATGGCAACAGAACGCCAGCGCGGCGGCGCGGTGCGGACGAATCCGAGCTCTCCGACCAGCTGGGTTACAGTCCGGAATCCTCGGTGAACGGTGAGGCGGGCGGCAGCTGGGAGCCCACCAGCTGTGACGAGAGCGACGACAGCGCCTCTAGCGGCGAGGCGGCGCGTCTCAGCGAGGTGCTACGGCAGGCTGGTGTGACGGTGGACGGGGTGCGGCCGGCCACTAGGCGGCGCCACTCTCCCTACTCGACAGACAGTAACCCGGTGGTACAGCCGCGGCCTGCCCGCTCCCAGAGGAGACGCGGTCCACCGTCAGCCAACGGTCTGGACCGGCCCGCCGCTGTCAGGTGGGCTGACGACACAGCTGCGCGCCGGGCTAACTGGCGGTGGGCGCACTTTCGACTGCTTGATAAAGATACCCACTGGTTGTCAATATTCGCTTCCACAAACTTCGCGTTCCACAGATTTAGTGAGGCATTGAATAATCCCAGTAATGCTTTTACTGTATCGATTTTTATGCGAGGCGATTACGAAATCCATTCCAACGGATCCGGACAATGACTGAGAGAGCATGGCAGAAAAATCCGTCAGTCCTTGGACTGCAAAACGATATGCGCTGTACGCATAGACCGCGGAACGTTTTTGTCCGAAAGGGGATACATTGAATGCGATCCTTCATGACGGGGAAATATGTGCTAGTGGGTCGTTTAAAGAACGAATTCCACACAAATCACCACTTTCAAGCCTCTTCTTTATTGACATTATCCATAAAATGACCTAAGGCTCTAAAAAGTAAAAGGGGCAGAAAAAAACTAAGAAACAAGCCTGATAGTGAAATAAGTTGAGACCTAGAAGTATATATAGTATAACCTTCACGCTGCCAGAACTAGGCCAATGGATAGTAGAGGACTACAGCGGGGCCCAAAGTGACGAAAAATATGTTTAAAGAAAGCGGCAAAACCAGAGGGCTTTGACTAAATGTCCGTTTTGCCCCTTCCATGGATTTGCGCCTGAACTTGCTGCAAAAAAACTTTGGAAAATAGAAACTTTAGTACTAAAGGCCATAAAGAACTTCTTTTAGCACTTAAATTTCTTGTTTAATACGATGCTATAAAAAACTAAAGGCCCTAACAAAATTGTGCTCGATTATTTCTTTGAGCGTTTTATTTTAGCAGTGTCTCATCCTTGTCATGTTATTAGATGTCTGCTTTTGTATCAATCTTTTCACTTTTATTTCTCCATGGTGCGTGCCATAAATAAAGTGATATAATTGAAACAGAGTACAAACACTTACATGACTAGAAACAGCATACATAAAACGTGACAAGAAAAAGACTAAGTCAAAAAGGCAAGAATTGATTTTGTACTTGAAACTTTTCCAAAGGCACGTCCTCCTAACATTCCGTGACCCCTTTATCGGTTCTCCCTATGTGTTGTCCATTCAGGGCCATGATCTTGATTCTTGATCGGTTTTATTGCTGTGCATCTTTTTCACTACGCTGAACTTCTTTGGGCACTTCTCTCCCTGCCTGCTGTGGGTATGCAGTCTGAAGCTGTGGGTAAAAGGCTCATATTGTGGGTTGAACCACTACCAAAGGTAGAATGTATAGTTTACTTACTGTCAGTAGCATATCTTTTTAACATGACATGGCCCAATGTAATTGAATACGTACTTCGTGGAGGAAATAATTTTTTTCCTTAAAAAGGGAAAGGAGTTGAGGCTTGTTTCGATTCGACTTATCAGTCAATTAAAGCTCTTTGATATGGCTTACCGCGCTCTTGGTTCTGTATTTGCTCAGGTGCACGGCTACACCCAAACCTTGATGTTTCTTCCACAGGACCTTCGAGAGGAGGCTTCCAGCCCAACGATTTGAGCCAGGGCGCTGCTAGGTTTGCGTAGCAGCGGCGTCTGGAGGGCTGGCGCTGTAGCAGTACCAGTCGGTAAGGGCGCTGGGCAGTATCGGGCCCCACCGACCCCGCCGCCGCGGGGGCGCGGGAGTCGCAGGCTGATACAGAGCTGCCAGCGGTGGTGAGGAGACGGCTGACAGCAAAAGGTGAAGCGCCCCCCCCCCCGGCTTGGACGCCTCGTGACAGAAATGAAAGGCCTTCAGGCGGGTGGAAGTACCTCGGTACCTGGTACTGTACTGTCGCGGAGATTTCGCACTGGGTGCTGAGGGCGACCGAGCAGTCGGTGGTGCGGTGCTGGTAACGGCGCTGCAAGTGGCCTACACTTCTACAGCCTGCTAATGATGGAGGTGGGCCGTTTCTGCAAGAACCCACTCATGGTGTGTCTGTCAGACTCAGCTTCTGGCAACCGCGGAATTTCTGTTGAGTGTATTATCAGGTGTGACACGTTTAAACCCTATTCCTTCAATTCGTTAAAATCTGTTTTTGCGCTTGTTACCAGGCGAGTGGCGCTGTGTTGTCACGATGCCTTTACAAACGCCGTACGCTATCATAGCATATCGGTCTGTTTTACCTGGTTTGAACAAAGGTCAAAACCATGTCTTTTCTTCATATTTTCTTCCGTGGCGTTTTAGAGCTATGGGTCATATTTCGGACTTTTCGAAATGAGGGCTCAGAGCGGTGAAAGTTTGTGGCAGAAGTGTCCAAGCATATGTAGCCTTTGAGCAAGCTCAGCACCATATTACCTGAACATAATGACTTCTGAATCGCGGGATATGAGGTCCCGAAGTGGCACCCTTCCCGATGTCTGCCACAGTGGCGGTACGTGCCAAAGGAAACAACACAGGCTGGCCCCCGCGGTGCGTTGGGGTCGAGTCCGGGGACATCAGCTGTCTGAGTCTGTGATTGTGGCGGAACGCTGCAACCCTCTGTGGTCAATGGATAAGCCGATGTCACGCTGAATATGTTTCGTTGGTTTGTGTTGTTACGAGAAACAGTACATGTAGACTATATACGGATAACATGCGGAGTGTTCTGCATGGACCTTTGACAACAATTTGATGTTTATCAGGAGCAGCCTGTATTTTTTAGCCCTATCATCCATTTGCCCCAGCGCAGTGTAGGGATGGGTTCGAAGTGCGTTCGATCTCTGGTTCGATGGAAGATAGATAAAAACTTGTATGGCGTTAGAAAGGCTGAGAAAATGGGTTAAAAGGCAAATCGGTCAATAAAAAACGCTGGTCAGTATTAGATCATGAAAGGTCCAGAAAGGTCTCGCAAAGATGCAATGGCAATCGGTTGATCATTTACTCGAGCTCGCCAAATTAAGAGCAGGTTTTTGCCCATTTAGAATCCTCTCTTCATGGCCGATCAAATGTTGTATAATCTGACTATAGTTAAACATTTCTATAGAAACGGTCAGGTATCTTTGTATTTTGGTAGGGTCATGGTGCGCTCCAGTCGACACCCAAAAAAGGCAAGCGAAACGACAAAAACCCCGGATCCCCTTTCCCTGCAAAGTTATTGATAAGTCTCAGGAATTCTGCTTAAGTGGCACCAGGGCACCTCTCGAAGTTCATTGGGCCCAAATTTTCAACATGATTCGAGGAAATTGCTAGGTCCAAATTTTAATGGAAATATGGCACATTTCAAATGGGATTCAGCGTTGATTCAGCATTGTCAATTCCCTGTAGAAAATGAAAATGCCTCGTTCGTAGGGGTTCTACTGCATGAAAGATTCGTCCTTTATTATTTTACCTTCAAATTTCAGATGTTGAGTGCCCGCGCGCTGTTCTCCCCCACAGGCGCTTTACTGGCCATGGTTATTAGGCTATTACGGTTGCGCCATGTAGACCATAAAATCGCAGGTGGTCATTTTCTGGTACACAGAAAAGTTTGAGAGATATCCTCCCCCACCCCAATTGGCGTCATGGTCAGAGCAAATCAAGTGGAGTAGGTAATGCTTGGTGGTCAAATTGTATTTCTTTGTATAGTATCAAGAGTGTTGAGGCCACCCAAGCCCTGTTCCGCCTGTCCGCACTAATCCGGGGGTATTATTTCGCCTACGTCACAGGATCGCAGCCTCTCCCCGAGAACTTTCCGTAGAGGTTGTACGGGCTGATTGTCTGCTGTTGTGCTGCTGTAAGAAGGGCAGCAGCAGCAGCCTACCATTTTGAGGATGACAGATAAGTGTAATGTCTCTTTATTGTTGAGTCATCAGATACCAGAAGCCGCCTGTTGCGCTAGTGCTGCTTTTCTGGAGGGGAGGTTAGATCTAGAGACCCTGCCGAGAAAACCGTGTTGACTGACGGAACATATTTGTATCATCTTGTGTTACAAGTTTTCCCTCCTACTTTGTCGATGCTGTCGCCTGGCTCACTCGGTGACGCGCGGGAGGCTGCAATGACGACCGACAGAGAAGGTCGTGACCACGTGAAGTGAAACATGGCTGGTTACCTTTGTTTATTGTTTATTGTACGAGTTCCATCAACAACAGCATCGATCCCAATAATATCTCAAGTCAAGATGATAAACATATTCACACTACAGGGAAAATACGATTCTGTAAAATACAACGACGTGCACTTAGAACAATAAAACTGAATCCAATGCAGTGAACAAAATAAAGAACTGTTGATAGATTTCGGAGTGCTGAGGCGATGAGCATGATTACAAGTTGGCAAAATGTTTGATGACCTGCCTTCTCGAATGTTGAATACAAAATGGATCTAATGCACTGGGATTATATATTCGGGCACATCCCGTATCAGAATCAGCATAATACAATGGATAAAATCACAAATTCTTGGTCATAGTGTAGCAAGATATTGAATTCGAGATCAAAAGTGTATATGTGTGTGTACCTCGGATACTGGTCGGCCCGTACCAACCGGCCCGGGGACAGGTCATCAAACGTCTTGTCAAAATAATGCAATGTTACTTTCCACTGAGAGCATGCAAGCCAAAGCCCAACCCACACTGAGTCAGATGTTCTCTCCCTCATGATGGCAATTATAGGAAATTACTCTTGCCTACAACGACGTACTACATTGTTCCGTATGGACTTATTCCTCTCCAATGGCAATTTGCATTGGAAGTTCCCTGATGTGGTGACTGCGGCGCACGCTTGATCTAATGCGTTTCGGATCTAGACTGGGGACAAGAGCGCAGTGTGTGATGTGCCGTTTCTGTGCGGCCTAGCCGAGCTCTTCTCCTTTATATGCCATGTGATATACAGAACAGCACTGGCTGCTAGGTGAGAGCACATATCAACGTGGGCAACACTGATGTGTTCTGCAGTGCAAAGTTTTACATTTTGAACAGCCACGGTAAATAGTTGTTTAGCCGGGCTTCTCCAAACCAAGTGTTGTTGTCCCAGAATGTGTCCGCACGTGAAGGGCTGTGATAATCGGCGCTAGCGTGGCTTTAGAAGCGGCGTGTAGGCCATTTCATCGTGATTTCCGCCAGCGTTGCTAGTTGCGCCGCTGCGCCGAGTGTTTCTACAGGTGAATGTCCAGTTCTGCGTAGACGAGCGGCGTCCTATTGCTTTTGCTAGTCATTGTTCGTGAGAGCACTGTGTCCTTTATACCAAGAGCTGTCAATATACGGCGAATTCATTCCTTTTGTTTGGTAGCTGTGAATGTTCTTACCTACGTGGAGCGCGCCTGGCGATAGGATGCAGTAATGGTCTAGTTAAGTATATTGCATGCATCAGCAAAGTGCCGATATTCAGTTTCAGATTTTATCCAGGCTGTATCCGCTGGGGAGGGGTTGACACTGCCTTTCACTGCTTTTTTTCTCGGGTGTATGATATAAAAATAATACTTTTGCCGCGTCAACTGTGGGTCGGATTCGGCACTGACTAAAGAAGTGAGGAGTCAGGGTTGAGTCGTCCTTCTTCTAGATTTTAGTTGTGTTAGAGTTTGAATCAATTGTCCTTGTGTACATAGTGTTTGTTATAATTTTTGGTGTTTATCGACGCACCAACGGCCAGGGCCATTTAGCGTCGCCAACCCTTTCCCTGTTGGAAGGTTTTGTGTAGTGTTTATGGTCACCGGTTTTACGGGCTCCACTGTTCGCGCTTTTTCGCAACTTTGCATGAAAAACAAGATCGGGTAGGCGTTCCGACACCCCCTCGCCCACTGTGTCGAAACTGGACCCGAAGCCCCCCTCCTACTGGGGCAAAGATGGAGCTGAGTCCCCCCACACACACACAAACTGGGGCAAAGATGGGTCCGAAGCCCACTATCGTTGCCACTCCCACCGGCAGCTTAGCGGGGATGGGGGGGGTTATTTTTCATAGTTATCTCCTCGCTGACACAAAATTATCTGTCTGACACCAGCAACACTTCGGTTTGGAACTCAGTTGTAATGTTCCGAACCTACTGTTATAGGATATACTGTAAAATATTAACATAACATTGACCATTAAGACCTACGATATGATTAAAAATCAGAACACTGATAAAAAGCGGGAAGAGAGGGTTTTTTTTCCCCTACGTCTCCTACTTCGGCACCAAACGTGTTTATTCTTTATTATTACGTCCGGGTGTGAGGCAGCCTCACTAAAACGTATATACCTTGCCATGATAAAACACCCGTGTCTGCGAGATTTTGCATGCTCACACAAAATACGACGATAACCAAACTCATTCTGTGAAAATCACGACCAGAGGTCCTCAGGGGCCTAGCCAAGGGAGATGTCGGCTGGGGCGGCCAGCCCTCCCCCCTCCCCCTGAGAAAACGGGTCGCCCGAAGCGCGGCCCACCCAACTCCACCTATGCTCCCTCGCCAACCCTGAAATTTCATAGCGTGGAATTTTTAACCCACCAGAGGAGTCTGTAAAATGGGGTTCTTCGAACCACTGGCACCCCAGAGCCCCTGTCAACAATAGGGCCATCTCTAGTCAGCTGGGCCCTCTGTAGGCAGGACTGGGAGCTCTCTTGATCCGGTAAGTGCATCACAGGCCTTTGTAGCCTCTATGGTCCTTTAGCATAGGCAGACGCTGTTGGGATCCGCAAGACCTCATATGGCTATCAATCCATAAAAGGTCCATATGGCTATCAATCCATAAAATCGCAAAAACAGTACTTTTTAAGAAAAGTGGCCAAAACTTGGTCCTTTGGGGGGGCAAAATGTCTTATTTTAGGCTCTGGTGGCGACCACGGGGTCCATTGCCCCCACCCCCTTAGATCCAACAGTGGATACGTTATAAACTTGGCCTTAGGTCAAGGTCATATAATGACTTTTTGCGTATTATTTGAATCCTTGGGTAATGCTCGTTACTATGATGCCCAATTCATCCCTCGCCACGGGGAGGGGGGGTATTTGAACAGCTCCCTCGGGTTTTCCCGACGGAACAAAAAAAATGGCGGCGTGGAGTGCCACCGTACTTTGGATATCTTATCCTGGATCTATTCTGCAACTTTTCCGAAAATTCTAAGGTTGGGTCTTCTCAGGTCCGGTCACCAGTACGCTCAATTCCGGTTTTCCCATGTATTTCAAATTCTGAGGGATCAAGCGACCTTAACCCAAAAAAGTTTCAGATACCATAAGTAAGAACAAAATGAATCGATCGAATTGAAACTAATGCAACATAATAGGCCTACTGGGTAAAACAAAATGTATTCCGGCATTTTTATATCGATGACCTAGGGTCAGGTACAGATCATGACCTCTCAATCGGAAATGCATGGAAAAAAACGGGAATTGGGCGACAATGGCTTTATTTCTGTAGATACGGTTTAGAATACCTTACTATTCTCTAAATCGTAGTATGATATGGCCCTTTCCAGGTTCATGTTGAATGTTTGGATCTGGGACCTCTGAGAGGTCATTGGGAACTGGTTAAGCACGGTTGCAAACTTGGGTCAACAACTTCGCAGAGCATGGTGATCCAGCTTTTATCTGTATACCATTAAATTTCGATTATTATTGCAAGCTGATTAATAAGCGTATTGACCATGCTAAGCCAGATGGTGACCTTGACCTGACTTAAGGACACGTCATTTTTATGTTGTGACCTAGTATAGTCATGTTCTGCATCATTGGATTCACCGTGACGAGAGACAGAGAATGGTGCCTACAAATTGATTCTAACCTAACTGCGAGACGGTAAAGCCCAGAAAGTCCCCTCTTAAGCGTCACCTTCTTTAATCTGTCAAGACTCTCAATATTGGCCAGAGTCAAAAAGCGACTGATGTAGCTTCCTCATTAATCTTTATGAGCTAGCCACCAGCCTTCGCGTTCTTCACTATCCCGCATAAGAGTCGAGTTTGAGGGGCTTGTTTGAAACTCTATGAGTTCGAAATATGTGAGATTGTAGACGCTAAAAATGATACAGTTATAAAAACTGCGTGTTTTAGTCATACGACTTCTTGTGATGATGAGGCTTTAACACCCATCCCGGTGGGCCTCCAAGTCACCTTCGCCCTGGCGGGGTTGTTGAGTTCAAATACCCCTTCCCCTCGATTCGGTTCCTATACGGGGTAGTGAAAAAAACGCGAAGGCTGGTGGACAGCTTATAAAACTCTTAAAAAATACATTAGTCACTTTTTGGCTCAGGTAATATTGAGACCATGAAAAGTCAAAGAAGGTGGCATGATAGAGAAAAGTTTCTAGGCTCATAGCGTCTGGCAGAATTGAGTTAGAATCATTTTTACATCATTTGCCTCCTCTCGTTACAGCGAATCGAATGATGTATAAAAAGCTATACTACGCGAAAACATAAAAATTGCCCTGACCTAAGGTCAGGTCAAGACCATTATCTGGCTCAGCATAGTCAATATGCATATCGATCGACTCGCAATAATAATCCAAACGCAATTCTATAAAAATAAAAGCTGTATCATTATGTCCTCCAAAGTTATCGGTCCAAGTCTTAAAACCTGCTTACGTAGCCACAGATGACTTCTCATAGGTCACATGTCCAAACTTGCCATAGGGACCTGAAAAGGGGCCTAGGATAGGTACTAAGATTTGTAAAACATGAATGTATTTTAAGCAGTTTTATACAAATATGGTTGTTTTCGCTCAATTCCGTTTATACCATGTATTGCAAGTTTAGAAGCATCTGACTCTAGGTCACCGGTATGAAAAATCCCAGAATACATTTTGCAGCACTCGTTGGGCTCATTATGTGATATGAGCTTCGATTGGATAGCCTAACCTGTTCTTACTTATCCTATCTTAACACGCGCATTGAAAGGGGTCTGAGCCACCTGTGCTTTGACGGGGGGGGGTGACGGGTACCCGCCCCTTCCTATGATCTCGAGAACCACGCTAGGTAGCAAAAAAACGGTAAGCGGCGTTGGGTAACCCATCCAGTTCTCCATCGAAAATATTGCACCATTTTTTGTCAGGTCACATTTAAGCTCACTAGAGGTCAAAACATGCCGCCATAGGGATAACATATAAATGAAGGTTCTCGGTCATTACATCTGAACAAGTAAAGATAGTGCAAAACAATTAAGACTATTGGAATCCTCGCAGAAAACTGAATCGAATAATATATAATATTACCTTTCTAGATCAAATTAAGGATTTGACCTTACCTGAGGTCAGGTCAATCCCCCCGTCAGTGCGCAGGTTAATACCCGTACTGGAGAGGGGCCTAGCACTAACGCGCACTGGAGGGGGGCCTGGTAGCCTCCCCAAGATCTCGGAAACAAAAGGCATAAAAAACTCCGGTTGGAGTGTGGGTGGGGCTTTGGTGATCTACGTCATAGCCGATTTTCATAGACATAGGTATATATCTTCAAGTTCAAACAAGGTCATAAATGTCAAATATTGGTCATGAGGAGACCTATTGGAAAATGCCGTGATTATGCAGGAAGAAGACGGGAATAAGATTCCTAAGGTTTAAGGTTTAAGGGCGGACCAGGGCTATAGAGAGAAGGTCGCAAAAATATTTTCTACAATTTTGAGATCAAGGTCATTCAAGGTCATTGACCTATAAGGTCACAATATAGTATACTACCTATAATGTACACTAAAACTAACACTATAGCAGCTGTTTGGCGGCAAATAAGTTAAACTTAACCCATGAACTTTGACCGTGACCCGTACATTGAGCTACCTTAACTATGACGTCAAAGAATGATATACGTCAGACCAGCATAACACCATTTGACCGGAAGCACTGAGAGTTAATGACCTTGAAAGTGCTTATATGACCTTGACCTGTGACCTTTGACCTTGACTGTCATGTGCGGTGACCTTGACATATCACCCCGGTTGTATGGCGTTTTGCTGTCACCACTCGGTCTCCAATGCAAGCAAACTGGTCCGACCGCGCTATTCTGGCGGTCTCAAAATGCAGGTCTGAATTTGAAGCTCGTAAGTCAAACAATTTTGAACTGATTTTTTAGAAGTCCTCACTAATCGACGCGCCGTTAAATTCTCTCAAATGTGGCTAAGTATTGTTTTTCGGCTACGAGCGGTTCTCCGGCCACCATGGAAAAATAGGTGGGCGCCTCCGAGGCCCCCTCCAGTGAGTGCGTTAAACTTTTTTGGAGGTTCGGTTACGACCTGCGCTGATGACCTGACCTGAGATGACCTGAATTAAAAATTTTGGGAAAAGCTGCAGAATTGACCAAGAATATCGCGTTGCAGGTATGGTGGCGCTTTGCGGCGCCGTTTTTGGGTGGCGCCGGAAAACCCTGAGGTGGCGGGGGTTCAAACATCCCCTCCCCTCACTGCGGTGAGGGTTAACCCATCACCGCCTGGAGTCCGGTCAGACCCACTCGGTTTTTCATGAATGATTCTGAGCCGATTCAAATGAGACGCGCGTCGCTTTGCAGGCCTCTAGGGTGATCAGTTTGACAGCTTATGACAAAAATTGGCATCAGGTCAGCGTCAAGTCAACGGTTTATCACGTCAGTTCTAAACCAATGTAAGGCAATTTTATTCTTTTAAAAAGGAAGATAACAAAACCAGGGTGTAACTCGGCTTCTAATTAGAAGAGCTAGATCAAGCTTTTGAAGATCATTGGAAAGCTCTTGAAGCGAAAAATCTGTAGGCTGTTATTTATTCTGAGATCAGGTCAATGCCAAGGTCACCAGAGGTCACCGAAGGTCACATTTTTCGAAATTGTTCGTGTCTATAACTTTTCAACGATTCAAGATACAGCTTTAAATTTGGTATTATAGTAATGAGCATGTTCCAGGAATTGTCCTAAGTATGTTCGTCCTGACCCAAGGGTTCAAATAATATGCAGCATGACCTTGTAAGGTTAAATTGACCTTGACTTTAGGTAGAGACTGACCTTTTAAGGTCATGCTGGATATCATTCGAATCCCTTGGGTCAGTGTGAACGCATAAATATTCTTATTTTGTTATAAGTCTTATGGTTCTCGATTTACGAGGTATTTTTAAATGGTTCTAAATTTGACCCATTTGGTCCACTATGACGTCACGGGTCGATGGATTTGGTTCAAAATTGGCTCCAGAGAAGAAGACAATAAAGCGCTTCCAGGATCGTTTCATTTTTTGCGTATCTCTCCCGGCTCCCGAGATCATAGGAGGGGTCCGATCGAAGCTATAGTGATTTGCATCATGCCTAATTTTGATTGACCTGGATCAATATCTTCAAGGTCAAACGAGGTCATAAAGGTCAAATATTGACCATGCTGGGGAGCTATTGAGAAATGCTGGATTATGCGGGAATAAAACGGGAATAAGCTAAAGACGGACCAGAATCATAGAGAGAACGTCCCAAAGAATCCTTCCTGCAATTTTGAGGTCAAGGTCACTCAAGGTCATTGACCTAGGATGTCACAATATGTTATATATACTACCTATAATGTACACTATGTCTAGCAGTATAGTCACTGTTTGGCGGGAAATTAGGTTGACCTTTACCAATGACTTTTGACCTTGACCTTGAAATTTACATTGAGGTAGGGGAGAGTGTGGTAAGACGAGCATGGTAGGTAAGACGGGCACAGGCTCTGTGGACCAAACCAGCAACGGTATAGATACCTATCCCATTACTTGCATAATTGTGCGTTTGGGTGCCTCATCATGAGTAAAAAAGGAATTCCTAACCTTTATTGTTTTTCCAAAATTTTGGAAAAACAACATGGATGACTCATCTACCATTGTTAGTATTGTTGTTTGTAGCGTTCTGTCAATGTCTGGTCATATTTTTATGTCAAATATGCAAAATCTGTCAGGGGAGAACGTTAACATGCATTAAGTGATTGAAGCTTTATATTACCATTGCATGATGATCACCTACAATGAAATTTTCTAGAATATTGATATGGGACAAGACGGACACGAAATGAAACATTATATTACCATAAAGTGTATAATATTTATCACTGCTGTTTTTACATGATTAAAAGGAATCAGTCCCAGAAGGTCCTGCAAACCGGATTAGGAGCTGTAAATTATTGATTGTTTGAATCCAATGAAAAATTATCATTTTATGGAATTTCCGAAAAATAATTGTCTGCCGGCTGTGTTATCGAACAATGCTTTGCAAAATGTTTCAGGCCTCATTTTTGCTCCATATGGTATGGTTTTTGTCAAAAATGTCTAGCATATGATGAACTATTTTTCAAAAGCCCGTCTTACCCCACCTGTTGGGGTAAGACGGACTTTTGCAGCATTCTACGGTAAACGTTACTGCTCAAAGGAATAAGCACGGATCCTAGTATGTTTAAGCGCAGAGACAAATAAATGTTTGCTGAAGCTAAAAGAGAAATCTCATCACTGTCATATGAAAAGTGAGCGAGACACACATTCTCAAACACAACTATGCCTGTCTTACCACCCTCTCCCCTACCTTAACTATGACGTCATAGAAAAATATACGTCAGACTAGGTAGCGTTATTTAACCGGAAGCACTGAGGTCATTGACCTTGAAAGTCCAGATATGACTTTGAACTGTGATCTTTGACCTTTACCCTTATGTGAGGTGACCTTGACCTATTATCCCGGTTATATGGCGTTATGATGTCACCACCCAGTCTCCAATACAAGTGAACTGGTCCGACCACGCGATTACGGCGATCTCAAAATGAAGGTCTGACTTTGAAAGACTTTAAGTAAAGGAATATTTCACAGTTTTTTTCAAAATTTCTTAGCTATCGACGCGCCATTAAATTCTGTTAAATGTGGCCAAGTATCGTTTTTCGGCTACGAGCGGTTTTCCGGCCACCTTGGAAAAACAGGCGAGGCCCTCCGAGGCCCCCCTCCAGCCAGTGCGTGTGTTAAGCCTGGAATTCCAAGCTGCTGCCTCCCTAAAGGAAAATTCATGCCTTAAGGTCTCAGTCCTCACTCCTAGGCAGTTCCATCTTCCAAAAAAAACTCGAAAAAACTCTACAGTGAAAAAATCGCCGCTGGACAATGTCCAACCCATGTTATAAGTACGTCACTTTTCGGGCAGCCTCCCTCCTTCTCAGCTGGGACGTCATTTATAAACGACCAATAATGCATTTGAGACTACGATAAAATAACTGAAATGGCGCCAGGCAAATATCGGATGGCGGAGATCAGAGGGCGCTCACGACTCACGCGGCACTATAGAGCAGAATGGGCGACTCCTCGCCGAGTACAGGCACGTCAGTTGGCCAGGCTGTATTGTATCGGATATGGTTGGTATGTGTGGCTGAGAAAGGGGATGGGGCCAGGGGAGGAAAAAACCTCATACCTGTCGCCAACCTAATGTTTAACACTGAAAGCTGTCGCTCTCATTTTTTTAAATATAGGCAATTTCTAAAGCACATATAATACGACAAATAGTACCCATATTGATAAAACAACCTCGCAATAACATTCCAAAAATCGCGAAGAGACTTACTGAAGATCACACTCCTATGCATAATTCTGCCACGTACGTAAACGCCGCCACAGACACTGCAAAACAGCACTGATATAAAACGGAAGATTTAAAATTGCGGCGCTCGGGAATCGAACCTGTTATCCTCTAACTAGTCAAGCACCCTTCCGACTGTGCTACCTGCAATCTAGAGAATACGCGTGCAGAGTTACATCTGATAATGATAAATGATTATCAATGAATGAGATAACGCATGCGACAGAGAAGTGAAGTAACCAGCTGCCATGACTTGGTGTCGTCTCATTATAAAAGCTGTAGTTGCCCATGCAAGCGGCAAGTTTTGACTGTCGCTCCTGTCCACCGCTGCATTGTGGGGACGGGAGCGTTTAACCCGCGCCCCACCGGGGTCCGGCGCCACCTTCGCCCCACCGGGGGGCCATCGATGGCCCCCCTCTAACTCCGAAAATATGGGCGTTAGCGCAAATCTGCAAAGTGCAATAGAAAGCTCGCGTGAATTCAGTAAGAAATTACATCGCATGTTTTAGTGCTCAGGTCAATGGTTTGACCTCCAGAGGTCAAATTAGGTCAAGATCGGCTATTTTCACTCAAATATGCAATGATTAAGCAAACTGGGCATAACTCTTATGTCATTAGAGCTATTGAGGCCTGGTAAAGTACATTTGATAGAAAATTGCCAGTACTTTTTCCGCTATGTTGAACGTAAAGACCTCCCGCCATTGGTTTGACCGCCAGAGGTCACCTCGTGACCTAATATGACCTGAGGTCACTAAAGGTCAAAAAGTGACCTTGCCGTATATCAAATGAAAGCCAGTGACAAGACACGCACAATGGTGTTTGTTTCACCGCTCTAGCTCAATTAGATCAAAAGTTATTGTCAAAATACTGTTTTTGACCTCTGGTGACCTTGGATGACCTTAGAAAAGTCAAAGGGCAAATATGACCCCTGGGATCCGTGAAAGGGTGTCCAAAAACGTTGTTCTGAGCAGTCTGAGTATTTGCAATCATTTTTGTGGCTTTTATATCATGAAATAGCTTTTCCCCATGCTTTTCCAATGGGAGAGGTCGCCTCGTGACCTGACCTCAGGGCACGAAATCGAAAAAATCCCGGATATACACCTTGTAGACCCTGGAGGGGTCATGAAGTGTAGGAAGTTTCAAATCGATCGACTTTGAAATGTAGCTCTTACAGAGCTCTAAAGGTGAAGTGAGGTGACCTTGGTTGACCTCGTCTGGTGACCTGACCTTGGGTGACCCGGGTTAAAAAATTTCAGGGATGATGGGAAAATGATGCAGTGAGAGGTAGAGCCCTCAACCGCGGTGCTGCGCCTCGTCGTTTTTCTGCTATCCCGGAAAAACCTTAGGGGGGCCATCGATGGCCCCCCGGTGGGGCGAGGGTTAACAGGCAGGGGAGGGATGGAACTGCTCATGGGTGGAGATCCGGGGAGGGGGGTTGGGGAGGGGGTCAGGACCCCCTGAGTTGGAAATCGAGAGAACCTGGGGGTCAGCCCGGGTCCTACACCTTCTGCTCTCACAAAATATTTTCTGACCTATAAGCAATGATTGCTAAATTCGCGGCATTTGTGTGACCTACCTGTCCCTTTGTATCTTATCTGTAGAGGGGTGCTAGAGACCAGGGGCGGCGCCACGGCTTCCCGTCTCGGCTATGCGCGAGGAAAATTATGGGCCCCCGAGCTGGTCGAAGGTACCTCAGCTGAACTATGCAGCACCCTAAGTCGGTCTTACACAGTGGATACGTGTTCTAGTGTTGGGCCATGCTCTTACCTTAACACGCACAGAGGCCTGGCGTCAACATGCAGCGGAGGGTCCTGAAGTGCCCCCCCTCCTGAGATCTCGGAAACTAAGAGGATTTGAAATCACCCGTTGAGAGGTGCGTGATGGCGATGATGATCTACGTTATGGCTAAGCTTCGTTGACCTAGCTCTGTATCTTCAAGGTCAAAGGAGGTTGTAAAGGTCCCTCATTTGAACTAAGCAGCACCCTAAGTCGGTCTTTCAAAGAAGGTATAGACCGGCTGGGAACCTATTGGGAAATGCCATGATTATGCAGAAAAGCGGTAATACACTGAAAGTGAATTAAGGTCATAGAGGGAAGGTCCCACTTAATGTCCTCAGAAAGTGTGAGGTCAAGGTTATTCAACGTTAATAACATATGATTAACAAGACATATTCCCAATAATGTACAATGTGACTGGCACTGTAGTGGCCTTTGGGCAGAACTGAGGGTTTGATCTTGAAAAAAACCTTTGACCTTGAACAGTGACATTGACCTTGACAGTGAGTAACCAAAACTATGCAGTCATAGCATCACATACGTTATGCTGAGTAATGTTATCTGTCCGCAACACTGGGGTCAATAACCTTAACCCGCGCCCCACCGGGGGTCCGGCGCCACCTTCGCCCCACCGGGGGGCCATCGATGGCCCCCCTCTAACTCCGAAAATATGGGCGTTAGCGCAAATCTGCAAAGTGCAATAGAAAGCTCGCGTGAATTCAGTAAGAAATTACTTCGCATGTTTTAGTGCTCAGGTCAATGGTTTGACCTCCAGAGGTCAAATTAGGTCAAGATCGGCTATTTTTACCCAAATATGCAATGATTAAGCAAACTGGGCATAACTCTTATGTCATTAGAGCTATTGAGGCCTGGTAAAGTACATTTGATAGCAAATTGCCAGTACTTTTTCCGCTATGTGGAACGTAAAGACCTCCCGCCAGTGGTTTGACCGCCAGAGGTCACCTCGTGACCTAATATGACCTGAGGTCACGAAAGGTCAAAAAGTGACCTTGCCGTATATCAAATGAAAGCCAGTGACAAGACAAACACGATGGTGTTTGTTTCACCGCTCTAGCTCAATTAGGTCAAAAGTTATTGTCAAAATACTGTTTTTGACCTCTGGTGACCTTGGATGACCTTGGAAAAGTCAAAGGGAAAATATGACCCCTGGGATCCGTGAAAGGGTGTCCAAAAACGTTGTTCTGAGCAGTCTGAGTATTTGCAATCATTTTTGTGGCTTTTATATCATGAAATAGCTTTTCCCCATGCTTTTCCAATGGGAGAGGTCGCCTCGTGACCTGACCTCAGGGCACGAAATCGAAAAATCCCGGATATACACCTTGTAGACCCTGGAGGGGTCATGAAGTGTAGGAAGTTTCAAATCGATCGACTTTGAAATGTAGCTCTTACAGAGCTCTAAAGGTGAAGTGAGGTGACCTTGGTTGACCTCGTCTGGTGACCTGACCTTGGGTGACCTGGGGTAAAAAATTTCAGGGATGATGGGAAAATGATGCAGTGAGAGGTAGAGCCCTCAACCGCGGTGCTGCGCCTCGTCGTTTTTCTGCTATCCCGGAAAAACCTTAGGGGGGCCATCGATGGCCCCCCCGGTGGGGCGAGGGTTAACATGTGACCCTGAACTTTATTTCGGGTGACTCCGACATATAACCCTATATAGATGAAGTTATGTTTTATTACTTATGGTTCTATAATAGGCGTTCTGAGCTTAGCTCCTATGTCCACCTCTAAGGCATCGATGAATAATTTTAATTCGAAACAATTTTAGGGAAAGGCAAAAGATAATTTAGAGCCTGGCCATGATTAATCTAGTGGAGTAATTTTAGCCTACTTGTTAGCAATATTATATGGCGTTATTACGTCACCACTAGACCTACAGTGCAGGCGAACTGGTGCGACTGCACGACTGTGACGGTCTCAAAATATTAGTCTGAATTTGAAATCCTATAAGTAAAATAACTGAAATCAATTTTTGAAATTCGTTCACCAATCGACGCACTCATTCGCTCTCTCAAATTTGGCCGAGTAACGTATTCTGGCAGCGAACGGTTCTCCTCATAGGCGTCGGAAAAGGGGGGCAGAGGGGCTGGCCCCCCACTTTTGGCCAAAAATTTCTTGATCTCAATCAAAATGGGATAAAACCTGAAATTCTCATAATCAGCCGCTGCGGAAGGCAACGAGGAGCCCAAATGTGAACAGTTTTTGGTCCTACCGTGGAAAGTTTTTGTCAGCGTGAGGTTGAAATTTGAGTGCCCCCCACTTTTTCCGGTGGCGATGCTTATGGTTCTCCGGGCACCTTGGAAAATAGGAGAGGGCACTTTAAGACCCCCTGAACTTCGCGTGTTTAGGTCTCCGAGTGGTGTAAGGACCCCTGAGCTGGTGTGGCCCCTTGAGCTGATTTAGCGCTCCTTGAGGTGATTCACGGCCTCTTAGCTTGACTAGGCCTCTGAATTGTCGTAGAGCCCTCGCGTTGGTGTTGCCCCTCCCCCTCCTTTAGCAGTTTTGGAATCTTGTGAAATCCTAGTCCTCGGTCCCTGAAATAGACTAAGGCCTGCGACTGGTTCGGACCCCGGGATGGTGTGGGCCCTTGAGCTGGTCTGGACCCTTTACATAGTCGGGTCCCCTGCAGTGATCTTGAAAACCCTTGGCTAAACTGGACCCCTAAGAGTTGGGACATGAGGCCCTGAGCTCATCGTGGGCCGCTGATCTGGTCTGTGGTCCCTGAACTTTTATGGGGCCTGCCAGGTGGTCTTCGGACCCCTGAGCTGGTCTGCACCCCTGAGTTGAATTTGTGCCTCCTGAGATCAAATTTCTCGCAGGGGTCCTGGGGGCTGTTCAAGGGCCCGCTTATCTGGAGACACATGGGCTGATATGGACCCGTGAGTCGACACTGGGACCCCTGAGCTATTTGGGTATTTTATATTGTCTTACCCTCCTGAATGAATTGATATGGGGCCTTCTTCAGATGTTTTTGGGACTCCTGAGATGTTCTGAAACCCATGATATATTCTGGAACTCCCGTGTTGATTTTATGCCTACTGAGATAGAGCTTCAGTAGGGGCCCCTGAGCTGTTCTGGGGGCTCTTGAGAAACTCTTGCAGAGGAGGTTCTAGACTTGCGCTTGAGGCCCCTCGGTATCGTCCTCTGAGTTTTTCTGACCTCCCTGAGCGGCTTTGGGGTCCCTGAACAGACCTGGGCCCCCTGAGTTGGTGGGTTCTCTGACGTGATATTGTGTCCCCTTAGCTGATCTGGGGCCCCTTTAGATAACCAGGCCCCCACACTGATCTTGAAACCCATGTGTCGGTACTGGAGCGCCCTGAGCTTGTCTGAACCCGTTAACTGGTATCAGCTGGTCTTGGGTCCCCTGAGTTGGTTGTCAGCCGCCGGAGAGGGAGTTTTGCAGGTAGCTCCTGGACTGTTCTGGGGGCCGTGAGAGGATATTGCACATGAGCTTATGGGCTCGGCCTTAGGCCCTGAGCTGGCTCAGGGGTCATGAACTGGTCAAGGGCCCTTGAAAGGATTTACTTAAGAGGTCCCTGGCTTGGTCATAAAGCCCCTATCTGGATTGATGTCCCTTGAGCTGGTAATGGCCCCTGAGCTGGTATTGGGCCCTTTAAATGGGTATGGGTCTTTTAGCTTGCCCTTACCCTATTAAGCTTATTTAGGTCCCTTGAAATCGTCGGAGGCCCAACTGGTCTGGCCCCCTGAGTTTTTGTGGGCCTGCTGAGCCGATTTAGGGCCCTCACAGCGGGTCTGGCCCCCTGAGCTGAGCTGAGGCTCTTTCAGATGGTCAGGGTCCCCTCGCTGATTTTGGAACACTGGTGCTTTTTGAGCCGTCAGGGGCTCTTTATCTGGTCTGGAACCTCTTTACTGGTATGGCCCCTCTCGGCTAATCTTGGGTTCCCTGAGTTGGGTTTGGGCCTCCTGAGAGGGGAGTTTTACAAAGGCTGGGCTGATCTGGTACTCTGAGAGAGTATTATACAGGAGCTTAATGACTTTGTCGTGGGGTACAACTTGGTTTGGTGTCACCTTAGCTGGTAAGGGCCCCTGAGAGGAGCTACATAAGAGGTTTTTGACTCAGTCCTATGTCCCCTAGCTGGATTAGTATCCCTTGAGCTTGCAAGTGCCCCTGGGTTGGTGTCGGGTCCGTTGAACATATGGGCCCCCCTTGTGCTTATTTGGAGCTTCGTGAGTTTGTCGAGGCACCCAGCTGGTCTGGCCCTCTTAGTTTGTATGGGCCTCCTGAGCTGAGTGTGTTGGCCTGGGCCTCCTGAATTGACACTGGACGTCTGGAGAGAGTTTCGCAAAAGGCCTCTGGGATGTTCTGGGTCCTTGGGAGGGTATTGCACAGGAGTTAACTGGAGTAATATTGGGACTCAAGCTGGTTTGGGGCTCCCTGAGCTAAAAAGTGCCACTGAGGTAGAATGTCAAAGGAAATCCTGAACTAGTCTATGGCCCCTGAGAGGAATTATGTAAGAGGTTCGTGACTTGGTCGGAGGGTGCCTAGCTGGATTGGTATCCATTGAAATGGCATTGGGCGTGTTTAACTAGTATGGATCCAATTAGTTTGTCTGGGCACATTACGCTGATCTCGGCCCCACTGAGCTTTTTAAAGCCCTTAGCTCGTCTGGCACCCAGGGTTGGTGCTGGACCCATTTAGCTGGCCTGGGGCCTACTGAAAAATATTTTGCAGAAGGTTTCTGACTTGATCTCGGGATCCCTGAGCCAGTGAAGGACCCCTGAGAGGCAACATTGGGCATCTGTATCCGTAGTCATGTATCGGAAAGAAATCGTGGTTGTAATTGGTGTGTTTGCAGATGGCCCGCTCTTTGTTATTCGCTTTGGTTTCAGTACTCGGGACAACGTTATGGGACCCTGTGTGAAAAGTGGTGGAAGGAGGGGAGACAAAACATGCTCCGTCCTCTCCCACTCTCAAAAGTGGGGGACGCATCCCCCCAGCGGCGGGACCCATAATTCTATACACGAAAAAGTATCATGTAAGTAGTTCAATGATAGCTATTGGATTTTTCCTACATTCAAGGAACGAATTGTCGTGGCATAGTTACTTTTTATACAATTTCCTTTGATGTATGGTGTAGTTTTTGTCTTGGAATTTTAGGGGGCAAACAATCGAGTAGAGAGAGAGAGAGAGAGAGAGAGAGAGAGAGAAAGAGAGAGAGAGAGAGAGAGAGAGAGAGAGAGAGTAAAAAAGCTTAGGCAACGAACCAATTTTGCGAAAACATCATACTAGACCTAGCAATCGCCATACTGTAGCATGCCTCATAATTTTGTGGTGATTTATTTATATCATCAAAATATTCATATTGTAATAATCGTTTTGGGCTATAATGATGTGCCAACTGCTGGGAATTCTCAGAAGGGGAATACGTTAAACTTGAGAATTGAAATGTATTTTGATTTCACACGCTAATGTTGCGTACTGCTAACACGTTTTCATCAAGGAATAGATTAAAAGCGCACGGTACGGTATAATCTCTGTCCTTTCAAAGACTGAGTCAACGCTAGAGGTTTCGACCCGTAACTCATTTTGAGTTTCTGGAAAATATCTGATTAAGTGCTCGAAGTGGGTTGAAATGCGCATATCGGCTTTACCTCCCGAGGTAGTCATCAGAGGGTGCAGAAACTTGCCAACTCGGCTACCGGAGTTTGTGACACATTAACGAAAATTGAGGTGCATAATTGTGACAAAATAGCGATCCTGACTGTATGGCTTAAGATCAAACCCCATATTTTCGAAATAGAGAATAAAGCGTGTAGGAAATATTTTAACTTAGCAGCTCTGTTCTTCAATTGCACAGCGTACTATTAGTAATACAATATTTGTACTGTGTTCAGTTTCTACTAAAACGAGGGACCCCCGCTGCAGAAAACCCGGAAACCGCTGTCACAGTTGCCAGATTTTAACATGCAGCCCAATGATGCCGAATGTTAGTAGTTGCCAGAAAGTTGTCGCCTAGATACCGGAAATGTGACAGTCAATTTTTTCGAGAAATACACGATTGTGGGCATATTTAAGGCATTAACGATAACGTAGATGCTTTATTAAGTACTTCTCTGTCCATTTTTTCAGGTTAAATCATATTTACAGTTTGAGTGTCTTCGATTTTTTGGCCCCTATTTCTTCGAATTTAGTATTAAGTACGCCTAAAAGCTACTAATAAAAGTACTAAGTGAGTGAGAAAATAAACATAGCTGGGCAGCAATTCTACGTAAACTGCGCAACAGCGACAAGACAAGTTAGAAATGTTTATGTGATGTAAAGCCTGCCAAAAATTTAAACAGGCGGGAAGCCATTTATTTTGAGGGCATATTCATTAGGTATTTTTTAGATAAGTGCAGGCTAAAACTAGCTAGAACAAATATTGCTGCCCATGGCTAATCTAAGATGAATGTAGGCTATTGTAAGACTGATGCACTTTCCCATATCAAGCTTGGTTTTTCATTCCTTAGCCTGCTTGTGCCTTAGTTTATTTGTGCCCTAGATTGGTTAGATAGATTTGGAGCTGGAGGAAGTTGGGAGAGTTGGCGCCAGCAACAGGCTGGCAACAACAGTGATTCAGGTGAGTTTTCATGATCAAATTATCATATCAATATTGTACAGATAGCAAATGTGTGCTAATGCAGTCCTCCACAAAGTGTTAACACTCACACTGGAGAGGGGCCTGGAACTAACGTGCACTGGAGGGGGCCGAGTAGACCCCCTTCTTATCTCAGAAAATCACAGCAAATCTCAGAAACAAATAGACTTCGAAAAACGCTGGTTGGGGGGTGTGTTGCTTACTACCAGTGGTGGTAAGCAACGCTCAGGACCTGAACTGCATGGAGTTACTTCCATACATACATGTATTCATGTGCAGCACATTGCATACACAACACATTTCCTAATATTTCACAAGCACAACAAGTTAAAGCAGGATTTTGACTACACTGGATCTTTCTTTGGTATGTGAATTCCAATACCTCTGTACCTATTAGGGCAATAGACATAATTTTACATCTATGCAGGCTAGTTGCCTCGGAGTTTTTACTGCAAAAAGGAATGACCAGGCAGGTAATGATCGTGAGTGGGATGCAAATTTTAAGCATTTGATGTGTTTATAAAAATGCTACCTAAGGGCCACTTTACCAACACATTTTAGGTAGATTCAAATACTATGTTGACATTGACATTTTTTCCCTTTTGTTGATATGTGAGATAGAAGTTTAGTGGGGGGGAAGCTGCGGTTAGGGTTCCCAATTGTGTGTACATGTATGCTCCCATTAATAGGTATGTTCCCAATAATGACTATTTTCATGATAATTGCTACATGTAATCATGTGGAAAAGTACCATAATTGGAAACACTCCTTTCAAAAATGCAAACTTCTTCATAAAAGGAAATGCATGTCATTGGGGAAACTGCAGTCAGAGTTGCCAATAATATTTATGACCCCAATACTGGTAAAAATGACCCATAATTGGAAATTTTCCTTCCAAAAACAAAAACATGATCTATAAATGAAAACTTACTACTTTCATGCTGTAATGGTTTGGTGCTAGAACCTTGTCCGCTGCAAAACTAAGGGACAGGTAGAGGACATTCAGCATATTGGAAATAGTATTCAAGTATAAAATTATTATTTCCAGCTCTGTGTGACAGAGGAGGCATACGTCGCATTGAGTTTGTGACAGCCAACATACTTTCTGCACCTCTGGTAGTCATAATCCCGGTGCGTGTAAATCACCTACTTCCAATAAGGTTTCATGTGGTATTTATAAGCATTTCCCGAATTTAAGTGTCTTCTTTTTTCTTGAAAAACACCCACTCTTGCAGCCCCGACCGGACTGGGACCCCCTGGTTTGAAAAGAGATCTCCACCCCTTGAACTGCTAACATGGTCAGTGGCGGATCCGAGGGGGGGGCAAAAAGGCAATTGCCCCCCCAAACGGAAGGAACTCGGGGCAAAACTATGTTTTTGCCCATCAAACGGATCGACCTCCTTTTTCCCCAAGTCCTTTTTAGCTTGTAAGCAAAATTTTTTGTGCTTCAACTCCCAACTTCAAACAAGGATTAGAGAATTTCAGTGTAAATATTGGGGCTTGGATAGGAAAAAATGTATCTTGAGCCCATATTTTTCACCCCGTAACGTTTTTCTTCATTTTTTATTTTTGTCTCCAGTTCCCAAAATCCTACCAAAAAGGCATATTGTAGCGCAATTTTTTTTACTGCGTGACGTTTTTTTTGCTTTTCGACTTTGGTTTGCCCCTCCCAAACTAACCGGCTAGATCCGCCACTGAACATGGTGTTCATTTACATGCGTTATAGCCACAGGAACATTATCTAGTGATATTTCCAGGCTAGTCGTAGAAGTTGAAATTATATTAAAAGCACGAACGGGGAAGGTAATGACAGACCAATGTGGCATAATTAGCGTTGGGAAAAACTTACTAAGACATATTTTTATCAAATGGTTTCTACCGCATCCCTGAATTCAATCGAAGCAGCTAATTTGCGTTATCTATTCTAGTTCATCTCGGCGATTACCCTGTCAGGGTGAGCTCTTTTCTTTGAAACTTCCTGAAAACTATTTTTATTTAGCCAGTCAGAACTTGTTCTGGTATTGTATATAGATTTCCTGTTGCACTTGATGGTTTTCAATGTTCCAGGGTCTGTCGCTATCCCTAGTTGGTGAGTTGGTGGGTTTTTCACCCCTGGATGAGGCACACGCTTAATGCACTTTTAGGGGTCTAATCCTCTAAGAAAATTCACGTCCGGTGGTATTGCGGTACGACAGCAGCCGCAGCAAAGAGAGAGATTGTCACGAAAGAAGCGGCGGCGGTCGGCGACCATTGGCGGACGCAGGGGTAAGCCATTCCGGCCACGGCCCCCAAAGCGCGCTAAGAGGGGGGAGCAACCTCTGCCCCCCAAACGCCGGAAGAGAATTTTCGGAAAAGGTGTTTACACGCAGGATCTGTAGAGCAAACAAATCTTCGCTCCCACCCCCTGGAGAGCGATCATGTACTTGGAAAGGTTAGCTTGTACTAGGTCTGTCGAGCACTGGAAAAAGGTGTTCACATAGGTCTGTGAGAGGCAAAAGTCTTCGCTCCCCACGCCCCCACCCGGAGGGAGGCAGACTTTGGCTTGGCCCCCAAAACTCGGGCCTGCGTCCGCCCCGATCTCGGCGGAAACGACGAGTTGTCTTTAACACGCGCATTGACGGGGGGAGCGGGTACCCGCCCCCCTCGGGTTTTTCGGAGACAGCAGAAAAACGCGGCGGCGCGTAGCGCCGCGCCGTCCTATGCCTATACCTTTTTCCTTCATCATTTTTACAACTTCTGTGAAAATTTTAAAAAGGTTAGGTCATCCCAGGTCAAGGTCACCAGGTACAGGTCAAGTGACCCGACCTCAAAAAAAGTTTAAGATAGCATAAGTCGGCGCGGGGTGAACTTATCCGGATTGAAACTCATATCACATAATGGCCCCACCGAGTTCTCTACAATATGTTCCGGTATTTTTGATATCAATGACCTAAGGTCAGATACGAGGCATGACCTCTCCGTTGGAAATACATGGGAAAAATGGTTTTTACAAGGAATAACTCAGTAACAGATGGTGATAGAGCGTTATTTATTTTAGCTGCATTAGACTCGCCTGGGCTTTGCGGTTCTAATGATATGCATTTTTATATATTTGACCTGACTTGACCTCAGGTCAGGTCAAATCCTTGATTTGACCTAGCAAGGTCAAATTATATATCATTCGATTCGGCTTGCTAAGGGATTCATATAGTTCAAGTCGTTTTGCTCTATCTTTACTTTTTCAGATGTAATGGCCGAAAAACTGATTTTACATGTTATCCCTATGACGGGCATGTTTTGACCTCTCTCGTGACCTTAAATGTGACCTGACAAAAAAATGGTTCAAATGTTTTCGATTGGAGAAGTGGATGGGCAGCCCAACGCCGTTTACCGTTTTTCGTTACTACCGCGGTTCTCGAGATCGCCGGGGCGGGTACCCGCCCCCGTCAATGCGAAGGTGGCTCAGACCCCGTCAATGCGCGTGTTAAGCACCCATGCTCGCTGGGGCGATGGCTAAGCCCGATGTCGTCTACATACTACCTCTACCTCTTGCATAAGTGCGATCACGCGACATTGTTGCAAAACTGTCCAGCGTCGGTATATGCAGTACAATATTTCATCACGTAACGACCGGACAACGAATTTCTCTTTAGGATGGAAAATACTCTTTAAATCTGAGGTATGTGGCAGGGAAAGCCTCTCCTGGGCTAGTTGATGGTTTATAGGAAACACCTTTAACAAATAATCTGGTAAGACTTGGTTGCATAAACTGCACTTTTGCGGCGTACATGCGTTATGGTTAGCTGGTTCAAAGAATACGATGCGGCCAGGCTGC